>JACCGJ010013907.1:0-65013 GCA_013407085.1 Atriophallophorus winterbourni | reverse complement strand
CTTCATCAAGATCGTTCAGTACAGCCAGATCCGCTGGTCTTCAATGTGCATGACCATCACATCCATCGTCCGGAACAAGGCGGTCCTGCTGTCGCTGAAGGATGATGTCTTCGACACCCCTCATTCCAAACAAGCTGCAGTTTCAGAACCTGGAACACCTCTGGCCCCTCGAGCAGATCAAGGTCAGCAAACGTCTCCAGGCAGATGAGACGCCCACCCTGCAGCATGTCGTTCCGGACATGGCCAAGATTGCCATGATGTCCGCCTCCAGTATCAAGCTGTTCGCCGACTTCAAGGATGCCACCAAGGCATTCATCAAGAAGTTCCAGGAGGAGATCAAAATCAGAGTTCCCGAGCTGGGCAGGAACGTGGACCTCTACCAGATGGCGCACTACCTGAACCCCACTCAGAAGGCCGTGTACCTCAGGACCAGGTCTCATGGTCACCTCTTCTACGAGTGCGAGCAGAGCATCAAGTTGCTCTTGGCCAACTTGGCCCCAGCCGCCCCACCATCCATGCAGATGCCGGAACCCGCTTGCCAAGATTTTGAAGGTTTTCTCCGAGATCACCATGACCTTGATCTTGATCCGGAATTGGCATTTGGCAGCGTCGACCAGTCCCAGTCCCAGTCTCAACCATCCCCAGTTCCTTCCTATGTCAAGGAGATGAATGAATGGATGACGTCTCCCCTGGAAAAGGAGGACATCGACGTGCTCCAGTACTGGAAGATGAAGGCCAAGAAGCTTCCTCTACTCGCCAAAGTCGCCCAGTAAGTTGTTTCAAAGTTAAAGGTCACTTATTTTCCGTTGGATTATAATTTATTCTCGTTATTCGCCATACTTCGCTATAATATTCGCTAAACTTCGCCATACTTCGATATTATTCACTATACTTCGATATATTATTTTCTATTCTTAGATGTTGTATTGCTATACTTTGATATAGTATTGTTATACTTCGAAATAGTAGTTTAACTTTTGCACCCCCTGGAACCTAATACAAAATACTAAACCTGTCTCATTTTCTTTTAGGATGGTCTACGCAATCCCGGCAACCTCGGTCTCATCAGAGAGGGTCTTCTCGGAAGCTGGACTCGTGACGAAGCCCTTTCGAAGCCTTTTGAGCAACGAGAGGGTACAGGAGCTCGTCTACATTCATGACAATTACGAGAGAGTGCTCCCCTACATGAAGAGGATGAAGCTCCGCATCCAGGAGTTCACCAATGGCGAAGGTACCAGCACTTAGTGTCAGCAGCAGCTCAAAGACCAGGATGACCCCGAGGCCAACCTTGAGGATGTCGAGTTTGTCGACACCCAGGAGCTCACGGCGGGGGCCTACTCCCCTCTGACTGGAGACAGCCGGACCAGTTCCGGCACCAGGTCCAGGTCCAGAACCCCGGTCTCAGAGACCGAGTCAGAGGAGGAGCCTAATTGCCTTTGAGATGAAGGTTTTGTATATTTCCAATGCCAAAGCTCATGAAAAAGTCCTCCCTTGTCAAATAAAAGTTCTTTCATAGTCAAAAATAATTTATTTCGGAATTCGTTTTATTTCAGCGAAGAATAGCGAATTTAAACGAATATTAGCGAATTATAGCAATTTATAGCAAGGTTTTTTGTCGAAAACGAAGTTTTTGGGTGACAACGAAGTTGAGCGAAGATTATTCGCTAATATTCGTTATGGCGAAGTGCGAAGCCTCGCTTCCGCTCGCACTTCTGTCAGGGCTAACCAAAGAACCACAAAACGGAAAACAGTTATTAAAAAGTTTGCATGCAGTGTGAGATCATGTAAAGCATTTTGAGCAGAGAGCAAAGAGCTTGAGAGCAGAGAGTGTGAGAGCACGGGATCTGTCATTTTTACATTTATTTTCATAATTGCTTGTGGGCGTGATACTACCCGGTTGCCCAGGCCGAAGTAGGGGGTTAGCTTAGGGGGCCCCACCCGGAGCCTTTGGCTAAAAAGCCTGAATCACAAGGCAGTGGCTTGAGACTGAGTTTGTCTGACCTCTGTCCATCGACTTTCCTGGCATGAGTAGCTCTGCTGGCACCAAAAGGCACCGCCCAGTATAGCTCAATGGGTCAGGAAGGTACACAAACCATCGCACCACGTTAAGGTCCAGTCTCGGCGCGATAATCCTGCGCCAAAGGAAAATCGAGATAACTGTCGCGTGCTGTTGCGACCGAAGTCGTCACCGCAATTCGGCAGTCTGATACATTACATCGGCACATATGTTTCGCTCAGAAACATATATGAAAGCATAAGCCTGATACAGGCGAATTGATGCACAGTAAAATACCAAGATACTGTCAGGTTGCACAGACCTAGACAGAAACAAGTGAGGGAAAATAGTAGTGAGATAATAGCGAGTTCAACACTTGCACCCACCAGACCTGCTAAAGCTTTTCTCAGGACATCGTCGATCGCGAAGTTAAAAAGGAACGGCGAGATAGGGCAGCCCTGCCGCACCACGCTGGAGATATTGAACGAGGACGACAATTGTCCGTACGCTCGACCCCTGCACGAGGTTTGGCTATATAATGCTTTCAAGATCCAAACATACTTCTCGGGCACTCCATGTCTCAGCAGACAGTTCCAAAGACTTTCACGATCGATTGAATAGAATGCTGCTCGGATGTCAAGGAATACCACGATAGTTGATCTACGAAAAGCGTGGCGTTGCTCAGTAAATGACGGAGTGTGAAAATTTGATCTGTGCACACTCGGCCGGAACGAAACCCAGTTTGCTACTCACGGATTTGAAGAAGAAGTAGAAGAAGAAGAAGAAGAAGAAGAATGACTTTATTCCTGTTCACCAATTTTCAGCAATATTTTTGGTACTCAATCTGTGAAGCAGGATGGACGGCAGTATTTTAGGAGCTACTGAAATAAGACTGCTACCCCGATGATTTTCACACGAATCGTGTCTTCCCTTTTTGAAAATCGGAGCAATTACTGAAGCTTGAAGTTCGCGAACTGAAGCGAAACCACCATCCTTGAACAATGACGGAAGCAAAGCAACAGTACCGGATGACCGATGGCGCTTAAGGCTCCGGACTACACTGTAAATCTCTGATTGAGTCAGAGCCTCGAGAGAAATCGACCATGGGGTAGTGTTCCGCATTCTTAAAATCAGTGGGTGCAGGTCAGCTAAACTGTGCTTCAAAATGTTCTGCCCACTTCCAGTAGTTCTGATGAGTTGGAACAATTTTCTGAAATTGCCTACAGCTGCCGCAGATTCCATTCCCGTAGCCTTAGAACTCCACCAACTTTCCCTGTCGGTTCTCAAACTGGCAACCAGTTTACGTTTAATAAGCCTTCGTGACGCATCATGTATGCTATCAGCAGAAAGCAACCGACGTTGGCCCATTAATTGGAGATAATTCGCAGAAACCCAGTGCTGAGCTACACGGGAAGTCAACCCACAACTATCCAACGCGGCTGTTTCCAAGGAGGTTTGAATCCCACTCCATTGGTCATCGATACTATTTTTGGGAACTGTAGAAAGATGCAGACTCAAATTGGCCTGAAACCCTCAAAGAACCGGGAGATCGTTAAGCCTGGCAAAATTTCTACGTTGCCCACCAAAACGCATCGAGAGCTTGGCACAGACTAACGCATGACGGGACTCTAGACAGGTGCCCCAGTAGGAACGGCCATCTTGCACACTCCCTCGCCAGGAGTAGCTGATAGCAATATGGTCAACTTGCGTGAACAAGGCCGCCGATGGAGATCTCTGCGTGGAGCAGTGACGCTTCGAATGGCGGTAGCTAGTGTTGGCAAGGTAGAGCCTGTGCTCTTAGGACAAGCTAAGCAATCTTTCGCCGTTATCATTACGATGACAATCGAGACCAAACCGTCCACCCACGGCTTACATGTGCATTCATGTCTCCAGCTAGGACAACGAAGTAACTCCTCGATGCAAGTTTAATGAGATCCTCAAATTTTAAATAAAACTCATCCTTGTCATACATACGGTAAACCGTATCATCACAATACACAACATAAAAAACGACTTCGCATGAACATACCGAATGCATAGCGCTCACACAGAAATACTGAAAAGCGAAATAAACCGGGTAATAACAAAAATCATCAGAAACAACAACACATCACATTTCAGCGTTGGATTGCAAATCAAACATCATCCGAAACACATGTCACTTACAAGCCACGCGCACGCTCGAGAATGGCTGGAGAATAAGGAAAAACACAAGAATTGAGTACAAATATAATCAGACACCCTCGGACGATCATTCAAAGCTTCACACGATGGGTTCGGATCGTGTTGTGATACAGCACACACAACCAAAGCGAGCTGACCACCGAAGCCTTGGATCAACTAGCGAGGCAACTTCATCAAAAACACAAAACGCCGTGCGAAAGCACTCACCAATAGATCGCATTCACATCGCGCGTCCACTCGTAGCTGCAAACCAAACGTGAATTTGAAACACTCAGAGCAAAAGCATGTCTCACGGCGAGCACACATAGGTGCTCAATCAAAGGATTGACAGATTGGTACGCATCACAGATCAAAACAACGGGCTCACCTCGAAAAACTTCAACTGTGACATTCATCCTGCAAGTTAGAGAAGGTTGATGAGCAAGTGTTATCAACGACTCAGAAAGACTAATCGAAAGTGCCTTCATGGAATTCCGAAGCTAAAATCACATCATAATCCACTTACACGAGTGAACATGCGTGTTTGGGATCATGGGGTCAAAACAATCTGCGCCAGATCCTGGAACGAGAACACAATACCGTAGGCAGTGATACGCGAATACAAAATTATCAAACAAATGGCTACCATTAACCGTGGCAAACACAAATCAAGGAAAACAACACTGTGGAAATAAGCGAGCAAGTGCAAACGGAACAGATGTACGCGGCGATCGAATGCGAACACGAACGTGCACCGCAGCTCAATACCGCAGGAGATTTGATCTACCTGGTGAAAACAACCTGACGAGTTCAATAAACGCCGGCTGCCAAATACCAGGCAGTGCAACGGGCCAAAACCATACACAAACCAACAAAGAGACCGTGCAATACGTGCACGAACAAACGATACATTAGCAAGTCATTGACCCGTACAAGATACGCTTCCGTTTTGGACTAACCAAGCAATTTAACAACGGGGAACAGTGATAACGTCAACTGCAAATATCGTCAGTGACATGAACACCAGATCCATGACAAACAGTTGTCGTGAGGAACGAAAGTGAAGTGCCGTTGTGTGCAGGGTATGAACGTCATTACAAAAACAACGACCATGTGAGCTTGGACGACATCTACGCACGGATGCGACTGAGACGAAGAACCGAAAAGGCAGCCAATCACATGCGATCACGTGACCAATGGTCGGCCGGCCAAACACCATCGTCAGTGCCTCTTCGGTCAGTCAATTTGCCAACAATCACTGAAAATGTTGCCTAGTCTGGCAACGAAACGTCCGATGCAAACTCAACAAGCTCGGAGAACAAATTCAAGTAAACTACAACAACGACCCGAGCTACAAATATTCCAAACAATACTAACAAACTCTGGGCGTTTGGCACTCAAACACGCTCGTCGCTGGGAAACGTTTGCAAAAAGGTTCGCCTCACGAAAGAACAACTCTTCTTCTTACATGAGTGCCTACGGAGAAGAATACTACCAAAAAGCGTTCGCTATGGACCACCCATCGATACCCCAAAAACTTCACAAGCTGGCTAAAGACAATGGCCGACGAGCCGTCCGCATATTGATCACAAATGCACATGATCGCTTACGAAAATATACGAAAGTCATTGAGGAAGCAGGAACATATTGCCACCAACTACTAAATGAAGATACGCCTTGCAACCGCAATCTCGACAGAAACCACCAAGAGAAGAAAACGCCAAAAATTAACGGACAAGCTCCAGAGGCTCACTCCAAAACACACAGAACAAGAGACCGGGAACTGGATAAAGACTATTTCAGATAGAGCCCTCACAGACACCGAAAAAAGAGTACTGACGCGCGGCCTAAACTTCAACTGCAAGAACGCAGACCCAGTCGAGTTCCTAGCATATTTGGAATCAACAATGAAACGGGCTGGCCTAACACCGGAATGCCGACAGAAAATCGTACCCGTGATGAAAGCAAACAACATCATATCGAACACTTTGGACAAAGAAGAACGTCACGCTCTGAATAAAATAAAGCAAGACAAACAAATTGTAATTCTACCAGCAGACAAAGGTTGGATGACAGTCGTAATGAACTGAACCGAATGTATTGCGAAAGCAGAACAACTTCTCCAGGACACCCTGCCTTATCGGAAAATTGCATCAGCTATAACAGAAAAATCATAAATACTCTGCAAAAACTGAAGACATTGGGGCGCCTCACAGAGGAAGAATACTGTCGTATGAAACTGAAAGATTCTACGACACCCAGGTTTTACGGACCCCTTAAGATCCACAAAGAAGGTATACCACTTCGCCCAATCGTATCGCTACCAGGAGCACCCTCATACAAGCTATCCAAAGAATTGAGAAGAAGACTACTATACCTTACCCATGGATCAGAACACCCAATTTACTCAGCCGAACAATTTCTACAGAAGATCAAAAGAACCAAGATCCAAGATGACGAAATTATGGTCTCATTCGATGGTGTCGCACTCTTCACCTCGATCGACACCACCCTAGCGAAGCAAACTGTGGCATCACTTTTGAACGAACGAATGATGGCCGATGGAGAAAGACTTAACAAAGAAGACCTATTAGAATTGCTTGACTTATGCCTTACAACACAATTCACCTTCAACGGACAAGCTTACGAACAAATATGTATGAAAGCACAAGCCTGATCCAGGCAAAGTGCCGTACAGTCAGAGACTGCACGTGGGCTAAGATACTGCTAGGTTGCCCAGGTCTAGACAGATATGAGAAAGAAAATAGAAATGGTAGTGAGACTCCAGCCTGTATCAGCATGCAGCTCACTGTTGTATTATATGATTTCAAACGTTCAGAGATATTAGGAGACAAAGGCCGTAGAATAGGCTTTAATCTTCTAGAACAACAGTATAGTAGCATGCACTGATACGCGGCAGAGAACCGTATAGGTTCACCAATCTCAGGACTAATCGCTGAAATCGTAATGCAAAGGCTAGAACAGATCTCTTTACCATTGATACAACCCACCCAATGGGTACGCTACGTAGACGATACCTTCGTGATTATTAAACGATCAAGACTTGAAGAAACTTCACGATTACTCAACTGTGTATTCAATGGTATACAGTTCACAATAGAAAAAGAAACAAGCGGCAAATTACCATTCTTAGACGTGCAAGTCACCAGACTGAGTAACGGCGAACTATAGACCAATGTCTATAGAAAGCCAAGCCACCGACCAAATCTTGAACTTCAAAAGCAACCACCCAACAGCACACAAGAAAAGATGCGTTCGGACGTTCTTTCAGCGCGCTAGAACACACTGCAGCACGCTAACACTGCAAAAATAGGAAGAACAATATCTATGCAAGCTATTCCAGAAGAACTCTTACCCGAAGAACTTTATCCGTGGATGCCTAACGACACGCCCTAGGCGAGACCAGACCGATGTTATGCAACGGGCGGGGTTACCATACGTCAAAGACATCTAGGAAATGACATCAAGACTCCTACGACCTCACGGTATTCTTATTGCCCACAAAACAACAGCAACCCTAGATAACGTGATCACAAAAGTGAAAGATACTATACCCAGAGATGAAAAAGCAAACGTAGTGTACAAAATACAGTGCACGCACTGCGACAGGTAGCACAGACCTAGACGGAACCAAGTAATAGCAGTAAGATAGTAGTGTGTCTTCAGTCTCTGTCCACCCTAGATGCATCCGACATTAGGAGCACCGACTTACATGGGCAAAAATCACATCAAAGTAGCAAAACAACACTTACCGAATCGGCGAATAACAGCGGCACCCTGCAATGCAGATAAACGAAACAACATACATACACGCATTCTAAATGGCTCACAAAATTTAACAAAACAACCACAATCAGACTCATTAAATCAGCGTCAAAACCGACATGCATACGGTAAACCGTATCATCACAATACACAACATAAAAAACGACTTTGCATGAACATACCGAATGCATAGCGCTCACACGGAAAATCTGAAAAAGCGAAAAAACGGGAAATAACAAAAATCATCAGAAACAACAACACATCACATTTCAGCGTTGGATTGCAAATCAAACATCATCCGAAACACATGTCACTTACAAGCCACGCGCACGCTCCGGAATGGCTGGGGAATTAGGAAAGACACAAGAATTGATTACAAATATAATCAGACACCCTCGGACGAGTAATTTACACATTCAAAGCTTCACACGATGGGTTCGGATCGTGTTGTGATACAGCACACACAAACACAAAGCGAGCTGACCACCGAAGCCTTGGATCAACTAGCGAGGCAACTTCATCAAAAACACAAAACGCCGTGCGAAAGCACTCACCAATAGATCGCATTCACATCGCGCGTCCACTCGTAGCTGCAAACCAAACGTGAACTAATCAACTTGAAACACTCAGAGCAAAAGCATGTCTCACGGCGAGCACACATAGGTGCTCAATCAAAGGATTGACAGATTGGTACGCATCACAGATCAAAACAACGGGCTCACCTCGAAAAACTTCAACTGTGACATTCATCCTGCAAGTTAGAGAAAGTTGATGAGCAAGTGTTATCAACGACTCAGAAAGACTAATCGAAAGTGCCTTCATGGAATTCCGAAGCTAAAATCACATCATAATCCACTTACACGAGTGAACATGCGTGTTTGGGATCATGGGGTCAAAACAATCTGCGCCAGATCCTGGAACGAGAACACAATACCGTAGGCAGTGATATGCGAATACAAAATTATCAACCATGAACCATGTCAAACACAAATCAAGGAAAACAACACTGTGGAAATAAGAGAGCAAGTGCAAACGGAACAGATGTACGCGGCGATCGAATGCGAACACAAACGTGCACCGCAGCTCAATACCGCAGCAGATTTGATCTACCTGGTGAAAACAACCTGACGAGTTCAACAAACGCCGGCTGCCAAATACCAGGCAGTGCAACGGGCCAAAACCATACACAAACCAACAAAGAGACCGTGCAATACGTGCACGAACAAACGATACATTAGCCAGTCATTGACTCGCACACCATACGCTTCCTTTTTGGACTAACCAAGCAATTTAACAACTGGGAACCGTGATAACGTCAACAGCAAATATCGTCAGTGACATGAACACCAGATCCATGACAAACAGAGGTCGCGAGGAACGAAAGTGAAGTGCCGTTGTGTGCAGGGTATGAACGTCATTACAAAAACAACGTTTCAGTGGCTGCATAACACGCAGTATTCATTTACCTGCTACTACAACCACGGAACATAAAAACGACCCGGGGTGTCAAGTAAACAGGAAAACAACACCAGAAATCTCACAATACAACCAGCCAGTCAGGTACAAAATACGAGCCAATGCAGATTAACTCGACACACGTATCACACATGACATAAACACCGTGACAAGGTAACATCGAAAAAAACGCAAGTGACTTGCTTCGTTAAAGGACAACTCACACCCAAGTCTAGGCTTCAGTGTATACACGAACTGCATGAATGCATAAAACATACGGTCGAAACAATACGGTAAATACTGTACGATAATCCTGCGCCAAAGGAAAATCGAGATAACTGTCGCGTGCTGTCTGAACGGTTGCGACCGAAGTCGTCACCGCAATTCGGCACGCTGATAACATGTATGAAAGCACAAGCCTGATGCAGGCAAATTGACACAAGGAAAAATAGTGCACGTCGACTAAGATACTACTAAGATTTCCTGTTCCTTTTTCCTCTTCATATCTGTCTATGCTTGGGCAACCTGACAGTATCTTAGCCCGCGTGTAGTATCTGAATGTGCGGCACTTTGCCTGGATCAGGCTTGTGCTTTTATACCATCATACCATACCAAGATACTGTTGCACAGATCTAGACAGAAACGAGTAAGGGAAAAGAGCAGTGAGATAGTAGTGTGTTTTCAGTCTCTGTCCACCCTAGATGCATCCGACATTAGGAGCACCGACTTACATGGGCAAAAATCACATCAAAGTAGCAAAAACAAAACTTACCGAATCAGCGAATAACAGCGGCACCCTGCAATGCAGAAAAAAGAAACAACATACATACACGCATTATAAATGGCTCACAAAATTGAACAAAACAACCACAATCAGACTCATTAAATGAGCGTCAAAACCGACATGCATACGGTAAACCGTATCATCACAATACACAAAATAAAACACGACGTTTCATGAACATACCGAATGCATAGCGCTCACACAGAAATAGTGAAAAGCGAAATAACAAAAATCATCAGAAACAACAACACATCACATTTCAGCGTTGGATTGCAAATCAAACATCATCCGAAACACATGTCACTTACATGTCACGCGCACGCTCGGGAATGGCTGCAGAATAAGGAAAGACACAAGAATTGATTACAAATATAATCAGACACCCTCGGACGATCAATTTACACATGCAAAGCTTCACACGATGGGTTCGGATCGTGTTGTGATACAGCACACACAAACACAAAGCGAGCTGACCACCGAAGCCTTGGATCAACTAGCGAGGCAACTTCATCAAAAACACAAAACGCCGTGCGAAAGCACTCACCAATAGATCGCATTCACATCGCGCGTCCACTCGTAGCTGCAAACCAAACGTGAATTTGAAACACTCAGAGAAAAAGCATGTATCACGGCGAGCACACATAGGTGCTCAATCAAAGGATTGACAGATTGGTACGCATCACAGATCAAAACAACGGGCTCACCTCGAAAAACTTCAACTGTGACATTCATCCTGCAAGTTAGAGAAAGTAGATGAGTGTTGCGTATTCTTATATGCTTGCGTTATTGTAATTCGCATTCTATTCTATCTATCTATACTAACTATTCTATTGTTCGTTGTTTTAGCTCTTCTGATGAATAAAGCCTAAATCAAGGCAACTCTCCTCTTCTCAATCATTCTGAAACTCACACGTTTGTTTGGAACATTACAATTTATTCATCAGAAGCTATTCAATGGATCGATTTCTCCGTCCCGAGCGCCTCGACACTGATGCCAGTTCACCTTCTGCTGCAAAAGAGTGGGCTCATTGGTTCGCTACATTCTCAAATTTCCTCACTTCAATCGAAACTCATAAGCCAGACAAGTTGAAAACTCTGATTAACTATGTTTCTCCATCTGTTTTTGATTATATTATCGATTGCACAAACTATGAATCTGCTGTCACAACTTTACAAAGTATCTATGACAAACCTAAAAATGAAATATTCGCTCGTCATATGCTCGCTACTTGCAAACAGGATGTCAATCAAAGTCTAGACGAATTTCTACACAAACTCAAAAGTCTCGCTCGTGATTGTTGTTTCAAAGCAGTGACTGCTAAGAGTAATCAAGATGACGCTGTTCGTGATGCATTTATTTCCGGTATTACTTCCCATGCCATCCATCAGCGTCTTCTCGAAAATACCTCACTTGATCTTGAACTTGTATTTCAGCAAGCGCGCTCACTTGATCTAGCGCATCAACAATCACAAACCTATCACTCACAAATTTCGAATGTATCTGCAGCAATTTCAAACCCGACACCTAAAGATCCAGAACCTGAGAAACCTGGTATTGCTTCTATGAAGGCCGGTAAATGTTATTTTTGTGGATTTGATAGACACCCGCGATACCGCTGCCCTGCACGGGATGCTCTCTGTAAAGGCTGTGGTAAGAAAGAACATTATCATAAAGTTTGTCGTTCTGGTAAATCAGCTACCGCATGTATTTCTCAGCTTACTTCATCCATCACGATTGCTTCAATCCCAAGTAGCTTATCAAGCGCTATTGCACATATTACTGTGAATGACCGTCGTCTGAAAGCACTAATTGATACTGGAAGTTCTGAGAGCTATGTTGCTTCATCTATCGTTTCCAAGTTTAACTGGAAAGTATTTGAGTCACACAATCAGATTTCAATGGCCAATACACATTTGACTGCATTCACAGAAGGTCATTGTTTTGTCACGATCAATTATAATGGTTTGTCTTATTCGCATATCAAACTATCCGTGTTACGAAATCTTTGTTCCGATGTATTACTCGGTCATGACTTCTTACGACTGCATCATTCAGTTGAAATCCCCTTTAACGGTTCGAAACCATCATTTACTGTATGTGGCCTTCTTGCTGCTCATATTAAATCACCATCTATTTTTGGCGATGATCCGTCACAGTTCAAACCAATTGCTACGAAATCCCGTCGTCACTCTCATAACGACGAAAAGTTCATCGAATCTGAAGTGCAGAGACTTTTGGATGAAGAAATCATCGAAACCTCCAAATCTCCATGGAGGGCCCAGGTTCTGGTTACCACCAACGAAAATCACAAGAGACGCATGGTCGTTGATTATAGTCAGACCATTAATTCGTTATACTCAGTTGGATGCCTATCCATTACCTAAATTGGATGCATTAATTGACAAAATCGCCCAATTCAACATGTTCAGTACGTTAGACCTCAAAAGTGCCTATCATCAGGTTCCCATCACTGATTGTGAGAAACCGTACACTGCTTTTGAAGCTTGCGGCGGTTTGTACCAATTTCGTCGGATTCCTTTCGGAGTCACTAATGGTGTAGCATGCTTTCAGCGCGTAATCGATGAAATCATTCGAAACGAGAAGCTTGAAGGTACTTATGCTTACATCGACAACATTACAATTTGTGGTCAAACTCTTGATGAACATAATTCGAATTTGAGAAAATTCATGGAAGTAGCAAAGAAATACAATCTTACTTTTAACGACGATAAAAGTATAATTGGTGTTCAAACCATACGCTTGTTAGGATATGAGATCTCCAACAGGACAATCAAACCAGATCCAGATCGTTTACGTGCATTGAGATGTCTACCCTATCCTCACGACTTAAAATCCCAACCGCGGATAATTGGTCTTTTCTCCTACTATTCTCAATGGATCTCTCATTTTTCTGACAAAATCCATCCTCTTGTTCATAATCGCTGTTTTCCCCCTCCCTTGGCAGTTCAAAAAGTTTTCGAAACAATAAAAAAAGATATCGAATCTGCCGTAATCGTGTCTGTTGATGATAAGCTTCCATTGCTGGTTGAAACGGATGCTCCGGATATCGCTATTGCAGCAACACTCACACAAAACAACCGACCTGTAGCGTTTTTTTCACGAACGCTCTCTCACAGTGAGAAACACCATTCAGCGATCGAGAAAGAAGCTTACGTAATTGTTGAAGCCCTTAGAAAGTGGTGTAACGTTGTTTATACGATCCGAATTAAGTAGAAAAGGAAGACGGGTTTGAGTGGAGTAAGCAATGCTTTACTATTCTAAGAATGAGCGTACAATAGCTGAAATGCAAGCAAGATGTGTTAGTCAACGGCATATAGAAAGTATACAACAAACAATCATGACATTCACCCGGGCTTTGAAATGGAAGACAATCTTTCGTGCTGGATGAGGTTAACACAGAAAAATCAAGCTTCTCGAGTTCTCAAATTGTAAGATCGAATGCGTTGTTGTTGTTCCAAAATTTGAGGGTAACACAGAGAGTCAATTTCGGTGAGGGGTACACATAATGGGTCATCTAGATCAGGATTGGCATTTTGAACATCAGACTGTTCACGGTGTTCGGTTATTACTGGAGTATCAGACGTAGTAGGGAAAATCGGCGTTGAATTTCTGACTGTTGGGGCTAGGCGGCGTAGAGACACTATTTTAATCTTACCAGCCAGGCCACAAAAAGCGAAAGTATCACGGCTTCCACCGAATGGAATTTCAACTTTATCGTGAAGACCCAGGAAATCGTGTCCAAGTAGGATATCTGTACAAAGATTGGGAAGTACAAACAGTTTAAAATTCCCATAAGAGTCACCTCGGTATTTGATAGAAACAGAGCAGTAACCAGTTGTTTGGCAAAACATTGAAGTTGATGCCATTGTGACGACTGATTTGGCTGGATAAACCTTCCAAGTGTGCAGTTTCAATACCTCGGAGCTGATAAAGCTACAAGAGCTTCCTGTGTCGATCAGAGCTCGAAGGGGTGTTTCGTTTACAGAGACGGTTGTAATTGTACGTGATAAACAATCAGGTACGGCCGCAACCGATAAAGATGATATAACTGACTTCCAAATATAATTAGTATGATGTTTGCCTGTGTTACTTGAGCGACATACACGTTGAAAATGACCCCGTTTACCGCAAAGATTACAAATAGCTTCGCGCGCCGGACATTTAGAACGAGGATGTTTTGTCCAACCACAGAAATAGCAACTTTGAGTAGACCGTGCTGAAAAATTAACCTCCTTATCGCAAGCACCAGATCGTGGTGATAACTTGGATACACTTTCAGAATGATTCGGAGCAGTTGAGCATGAAAACGACTGATTGTTTCCATATGATTGTGACTGCTTGTGTGCCAGTTCAAGCGATCTTGCGAGTTTGATGTGTTTCGTCCAAGGAAAGATCGTTATGAGCCAAGAGTTTTTCGCGGATAGAATGGGACAAAATCCGTTTATTATGGCGTCACGAACACATTCATTGTGATATTCAGCTGCAGTGACTGCTTTGAATTCGCACAAGATACACTTCCTTTATGGACCAGCTCAGCAATTTAACAACTGGGAACCGTGATAACGTCAACAGCAAATATCGTCAGTGACATGAACACCAGATCCATGACAAACAGATGTCGCGAGGAACGAAAGTGAAGTGCCGTTGTGTGCAGGGTATGAACGTCATTACAAAAACAACGTTTCAGTGGCTGCATAACACGCAGTATTCATTTACCTGCTACTACAACCACGGAACATAAAAACGACCCGGGCTGTCAAGTAACCAGGAAAACAACACTAGAAATCTCACAATACAACCAGTCGATCAGGTTAACAATACGAGCCAATGCAGATTAACTCAAAACACGTATCACACATGACATAAACACCGTGACAAGGTAACATCGAACGAAACGCAAGTGACTTGCTTCGTTAAATGACAACCTACACTCAAGTCTAGGCTTCAGTGTATACACGAACAGCATGAATGCATAAAACATACGGTCGAAACAATACGGTAAATACTGTACGATAATCCTGCGCCGAAGGAAAATCGAGAGTTATCTCGCGTGCTGTCTGAACGGTTGCGACCGAAGTCGTCACCGCAATTCGGCACGCTGATAAATTACATCGGCACATATGCCTCGCTCAGAAACATGTATATGGCCGCGTCTCAACTAGCCTCTGACAACCAAGTCCAGCTTCTGGCCTGCATGAGTGGCTCCCCGAGCCCGGTGGAACTGCTTCTAACAACATGAGAAGGGGTGGGGACGAGTGACTGGCGCCGAATACCAGTTTGCTTCGGGAAGATGTAGCTCGTTAGCTTGGGATGGCATTTCATCTAAGGGAAGGAAAACCATGATTTTAAACTTCCGCTGTCTTGCTGGATACTTGATCGCGGGAAAGCCTTCGGGAGAAAACCCTGAGGAAAAATCTGGAACGGAGTCTGGTAGACGGTTAGTTGGTGCACACCACCTCTTTCTGCTGCATTGCTGACGCAAACAAACGCCGAGTGATGCTAGGGACGCCGCTTTGTACCCAAATTACCAAGAATCTCAATTGAAGCCGACTCACCCTCAAGGAGGAGAAAAAGGGGCACAAAAGTAACGTAAGTAAAGAATGTATATCAGAGCAGGTAGCAAATTGAGTAGATCAGAGAAAGCTTTAATTAAGCATGTTCTGCCGTGTGTAGGTGATACCGCAAACGTTGCACACCGTTGAAACACAGGTTTCTGTTTTTTGTCCACCCTAGATTCACATACACAAAGCAGCACTAATCAATACGTGCATAAATTAGAAAAACGTACCAGAAAGCGGCTCGGTTAAAAAAACATCGCAACATCATGCAAAACGAGTGTTAATTGATGAGTCTCTCACGCGCAACGTTTAAGCTATCAATCAACTGAAAAGCCAATACGCAAACTGAAAAGCGAGAAAGTAAAAAACGATTCAAATCAACCGAATCAACAGTCGGGATAGATCCACGGAATAACAAAAACGGACATGTTCTGCCGTTTGTAGGTGATACACCAAACGCTGCACACCGTTGCATGGCAGATTTCTGTCTCCGCCCACTCTAGATGCATCCGACATTAGGAGCACCGACTTACATGGGCAAAAATCACATCAAAGTAGCAAAACAACACTTACCGAATCACCGAATAACAGCGGCACCCTGCAATGCAGACAAACGAAACAACATACATACACGCATTCCAAATGGCTCACAAAATTTAACAAAACAACCAGAATCAGACTCATTAAATCAGCGTCAAAACCGACATGCATACGGTAAACCGTATCATCACAATACACAACAAAAACACAACGAAACACATGTCACTTACAAGTCACGCGCACGCTCGGGAATGGCTGGAGAATAAGGAAAGACACAAGAATTGAGTACAAATATAATCAGACACCCTCGGACGATCAATTTACACATCAAAGCTTCACACGATGGGTTCGGATCGTGTTGTGATACAGCACACACACACACAAAGCGAGCTGACCACCGAAGCCTTGGATCAACTAGCGAGGCAACTTCATCAAAAACACAAAACGCCGTGCGAAAGCACTCACCAATAGATCGCATTCACATCGCGCGTCCACTCGTAGCTGCAAACCAAACGTGAATTTGAAACACTCAGAGCAAAAGCATGTCTCACGGCGAGCACACATAGGTGCTCAATCAAAGGATTGACAGATTGGTACGCATCACAGATCAAAACAACGGGCTCACCTCGAAAAACTTCAACTGTGACATTCATCCTGCAAGTTAGAGAAAGTTGATGAGCAAGTGTTATCAACGACTCAGAAAGACTAATCGAAAGTGCCTTCATGGAATTCCGAAGCTAAAATCACATCATAATCCACTTACACGAATGAGCATGCGTGTTTGGGATAATGGAGTCAAAACAATCTGCGCCAGATCCTGGAACGAGAACACAATACCGTAGACAGTGATACGCGAATACAAAATTATCAAACAAATGGCTACCATTAACCATGTCAAACACAAATCAAGGAAAAGAACACTGTGGAAATAAGCGAGCAAGTGCAAACGGAACAGATGTACGCGGCGATCGAATGCGGACACGAACGTGCACCGCAGCTCAATACCGCAGGAGATTTGATCTACCTGGTGAAAACAACCTGACGAGTTCAACAAACGCCGGCTGCCAAATACCAGGCAGTGCAACGGGCCAAAACCATACACAAACCAACAAAGAGACCGTGCAATACGTGCACGAACAAACGATACATTAGCCAGTCATTGACCCGTACCAGATACGCTTCCGCTTTGGACTAACCAAGCAATTTAACAACTGGGAACCGTGATAACGTCAACAGCAAATATCGTCAGTGACATGAACACCAGATCCATGACAACAGATGTCGCGAGGAACGAAAGTGAAGTGCCGTTGTGTGCAGGGTATGAACGTCATTACAAAAACAACGTTTCAGTGGCTGCATAACACGCAGTATTCATTTACCTGCTACTACAACCACGGAACATAAAAACGACCCGGGCTGTCAAGTAAACAGGAAAACAACACCCGAAATCTCACAATACAACCAGCCAGTCAGGTAAAAATACGAGCCAATGCAGATTAACTCGACACACGTATCACACATGACATAAACACCGTGACAAGGTAACATCGAACGAAACGCAAGTGACTTGCTTCGTTAAAGGACAACCTACACTCAAGTCTAGGCTTCAGTGTATACAAGAACAGTATGACGGCATACGGTCGAAAAAATACGGCAAATACTGTGCGATAATCCTGCGCCAAAGGAAAATCGAGATAACTGTCGCGTGCTGTCTGAACGGTTGCGACCGAAGTCGTCACCGCAATTCGGCACGCTGATAATATGTATGAAAGCACAAGCCTGATGCAGGCGAATTGACACAAAGAAAAATAGTGCACATCGACTAAGATACTACTAAGATTTCCTGTTCCTTTTTCTTCCTCATATCTGTCTATGCCTGGGCAACCTGACACTATCTTAGCCCGCGTGTAGTCTCTGACTGTGCGGCACTTTGCCTGGATCAGGCTTGTGCTTTTATACCATCATACCATACCAAGATACTGTCAGGTTGCACAGATCTAGACAGAAACAAGTAAGGGAAAAGAGCAGTGAGATAGTAGTGTGTTTTCAGTCTCTGTCAACCCAAGATGCATCCGACATTAGGAGCACCGACTTACATCAAAGTAGCAAAACAAAACTTACCGAATCAGCGAATAACAGCGGCACCCTGCAATGCAGACAAACGAAACAACATACATACACGCATTCTAAATGGCTCACAAAATTTAACAAAACAACCACAATCAGACTCATTAAATCAGCGTCAAAACCGACATGCATACGGTAAACCGTATCATCAAAATACACAACAAAAACACAACGAAACACATGTCACTTACAAGTCACGCGCACGCTCGGGAATTGCTGGAGAATAAGGAAAGACACAAGAATTGATTACAAATATAATCAGACACCCTCGGACGATCAATTTACACATGCAAAGCTTCACACGATGGGTTCGGATCGTGTTGTGATACAGCACACACAAACACAAAGCGAGCTGACCACCGAAGCCTTGGATCAACTAGCGAGGCAACTTCATCAAAAACACAAAACGCCGTGCGAAAGCACTCACCAATAGATCGCATTCACATCGCGCGTCCACTCGTAGCTGCAAACCAAACGTGAACTAATCAACTTGAAACACTCAGAGCAAAAGCATGTCTCACGGCGAGCACACATAGGTGCTCAATCAAAGGATTGACAGATTGGTACGCATCACAGATCAAAACAACGGGCTCACCTCGAAAAACTTCAACTGTGACATTCATCCTGCAAGTTAGAGAAGGTAGATGAGCAAGTGTTATCAACGACTCAGAAAGACTAATCGAAAGTGCCTTCATGGAATTCCGAAGCTAAAATCACATCATAATCCACTTACACGAGTGAACATGCGTGTTTGGGATCATGGAGTCAAAACAATCTGCGCCAGATCCTGGAACGAGAACACAATACCGTAGGCAGTGATACGCGAATACAAAATTATCAAACAAATGGCTACCATTAACCGTGGCAAACACAAATCAAGGAAAACAACACTGTGGAAATAAGCGAGCAAGTGCAAACGGAACAGATGTACGCGGCGATCGAATGCGAACACGAACGTGCACCGCAGCTCAATACCGCAGGAGATTTGATCTACCTGGTGAAAACAACCTGACGAGTTCAACAAACGCCGGCTGCCAAATACCAGGCAGTGCAACGGGCCAAAACCATACACAAACCAACAAAGAGACCGTGCAATACATGCACGAACAAACGATACATTAGCCAGTCATTGACCCGCACAAGATACGCTTCCTTTTTGGACTAGCTCAGCAATTTAACAACTGGGAACCGTGATAACGTCAACAGCAAATATCGTCAGTGACATGAACACCAGATCCATGACAAACAGATGTCGCGAGGAACGAAAGTGAAGTGCCGTTGTGTGCAGGGTATGAACGTCATTACAAAAACAACGTTTCAGTGGCTGCATAACACGCAGTATTCATTTACCTGCTACTACAACCACGGAACATAAAAACGACCCGGGCTGTCAAGTAAACAGGAAAACAACACCGAAATCTCACAATACAACCAGCCAGTCAGGTAAAAAATACGAGCCAATGCAGATTAACTCGAACACGTATCACACATGACATAAACACCGTGACAAGGTAACATCGAACGAAACGCAAGTGACTTGCTTCGTTAAAGGACAACCCACACTCAAGTCTAGGCTTCAGTGTATACAACGAACAGTATGACGGCATACGGTCGAAAAAATACGGCAAATACTGTGCGATAATCCTGCGCCAAAGGAAAATCGAGATAACTGTCGCGTGCTGTCTGAACGGTTGCGACCGAAGTCGTCACCGCAATTCGGCACGCTGATAATATGTATGAAAGCACAAGCCTGATGCAGGCGAATTGACACAAAGAAAAATAGTGCACATCGACTAAGATACTACTAAGATTTCCTGTTCCTTTTTCTTCCTCATATCTGTCTATGCCTGGGCAACCTGACACTATCTTAGCCCGCGTGTAGTCTCTGACTGTGCGGCACTTTGCCTGGATCAGGCTTGTGCTTTTATACCATCATACCATACCAAGATACTGTCAGGTTGCACAGATCTAGACAGAAACAAGTAAGGGAAAAGAGCAGTGAGATAGTAGTGTGTTTTCAGTCTCTGTCAACCCAAGATGCATCCGACATTAGGAGCACCGACTTACATCAAAGTAGCAAAACAAAACTTACCGAATCAGCGAATAACAGCGGCACCCTGCAATGCAGACAAACGAAACAACATACATACACGCATTCTAAATGGCTCACAAAATTTAACAAAACAACCACAATCAGACTCATTAAATCAGCGTCAAAACCGACATGCATACGGTAAACCGTATCATCAAAATACACAACAAAAACACAACGAAACACATGTCACTTACAAGTCACGCGCACGCTCGGGAATTGCTGGAGAATAAGGAAAGACACAAGAATTGAGTACAAATATAATCAGACACCCTCGGACGAGCAATTTACACATGCAAAGCTTCACACGATGGGTTCGGATCGTGTTGTGATACAGCACACACAAACACAAAGCGAGCTGACCACCGAAGCCTTGGATCAACTAGCGAGGCAACTTCATCAAAAACACAAAACGCCGTGCGAAAGCACTCACCAATAGATCGCATTCACATCGCGCGTCCACTCGTAGCTGCAAACCAAACGTGAACTAATCAACTTGAAACACTCAGAGCAAAAGCATGTCTCACGGCGAGCACACACAGGTGCTCAATCAAAGGATTGACAGATTGGTACGCATCACAGATCAAAACAACGGGCTCACCTTGAAAAACTGCAACTGTGACATTCATCCTGCAAGTTAGAGAAAGTAGATGAGCAAGTGTTATCAACGACTCAGAAAGACTAATCGAAAGTGCCTTCATGGAATTCCGAAGCTAAAATCACATCATAATCCACTTACACGAGTGAACATGCGTGTTTGGGATCATGGAGTCAAAACAATCTGCGCCAGATCCTGGAACGAGAACACAATACCGTAGGCAGTGATACGCGAATACAAAATTATCAAACAAATGGCTACCATTAACCGTGGCAAACACAAATCAAGCAAAACAACACTGTGGAAATAAGCGAGCAAGTGCAAACGGAACAGATGTACGCGGCGATCGAATGCGAACACGAACGTGCACCGCAGCTCAATACCGCAGGAGATTTGATCTACCTGGTGAAAACAACCTGACGAGTTCAACAAACGCCGGCTGCCAAATACCAGGCAGTGCAACGGGCCAAAACCATACACAAACCAACAAAGAAACTGTGCAATACATGCACGAAAAATGAAACATTAGCCAGTCATTGACCCACACAAGATACACTTCCTTTTTGGACTAGCTCAGCAATTTAACAACTGGGAACCGTGATAACGTCAAGAGCAAATATCGTCAGTGACATGAACACCAGATCCATGACAAACAGATGTCGCGAGGAACGAAAGTGAAGTGCCGTTGTGTGCAGCGTATGAACGTCATTACAAAAACAACGATTCAGTGGCTGCATAACACGCAGTATTCATTTACCTGCTACTACAACCACGGAACATAAAAACGACCCGGGCTGTCAAGTAAACAGGAAAACAACACCAGAAATCTCACAATACAACCAGCCAGTCAGGTAAAAAATACGAGTCAATGCAGATTAACTCGACACACGTATCACACATGACATAAACACCGTGACAAGGTAACATCGAACGAAACGCAAGTGACTTGCTTCGTTAAAGGACAACCCACACTCAAGTCTAGGCTTCAGTGTATACACGAACAGCATGACGGCATACGGTCGAAAAAATACGCCAAATACTGTGCGATAATCCTGCGCCAAAGGAAAATCGAGATAACTGTCGCGTGCTGTCTGAACGGTTGCGACCGAAGTCGTCACCGCAATTCGGCACGCTGATAACATGTATGAAAGCACAAGCCTGATGCAGGCGAATTGACACAAAGAAAAATACTGCACGTCGTCTAAGATACTACTAAGATTTCCTGATCCGTTTTCTTCCTCATATCTGTCTATGCCTGGGCAACCTGACAGTATCGTAGCCCGCGTGTAGTCTCTGACTGTGCGGCACTTTGCCTGGATCAGGCTTGTGCTTCCATATCATCATACCATACCAAGATACTGTCAGGTTGCACAGATCTAGACAGAAACAAGTAAGGGAAAAGAGCAGTGAGATAGTAGTGTGTTTTCAGTCTCTGTCCACCCTAGATGCATCCGACATTAGGAGCACCGACTTACATGGGCAAAAAGTCAGCTCAAAAGTAGCCAAAAACAACTGACCGAATCACCGAATAACAGCGCACCCTGCAATGCAGACCAAACGAAACAACATACATACACACATCCAAAGCTTACAATTTAACAAAACCACTCCACAGATCAGACTCATTAAATTCAGCGCAAAACGACAATGCATACGTCAACCGTATCATCAAAATCACAACAAAAACACAACGGAACCCATGTTACTTACAAGTCACGCTCACGCTCGGGAATGGCTGGAGAATAGTGAAAGACACAGAATTTATGACAAATATAATCAGACACCCCGGACGATCACTTTACACTTCAAAGCTTCACCGATTGGGTCTGAATCGTGTTTGTTATACAGCACACACAAACACAAAGCGAGCTGACCACCGAAGCCTGGAAATCAACTAGGCGGGCAACTTCATCAAAACGACAAAACGCCGTGGAAAGCACTCACCAGATAGATCGCTTCACATCATCGTCTCGCGCGTCCACTCGTAGCTGCAACCAAACGTGAATTTGAAACACTCCAGCAAAAGCATGTATCAATCACGGCGAGCACACATAGTTCTCTCAAAGGATTGACATTTTTGGTACCCCACAGATTCAAAACAACGGGTGCTCACCCATCGAAAACTTCAACTGTGACATTCAATCCGTAATTAGAGAAATTGATGAGCCAAGTGGTTCTCAACGACTCAGAAGAGACTATCGAAAGTGCCTTCATGGAAATTCCGAAAGCTAATATCACCATCATATATCCACTTACACGAATGAGCATGCGTGGTGTGGGGATAATGGAGTCAAAACAATCCTGCGCCAATCCTGCAACTAGAAACACAATACCGTAGGTATTGATACGCTAATACAAAATTATCAAACAAATGGCTACCATTAAACCATTTCAAAAAACAAATAATGAAGAACACTGTGGAACTAAAGCGAGCAAGTGTCAACGGAACAGATTTACGCGGCGATCGAATGCGAACACGAACGTGCACCGCAGCTCAATACCGCAGGAGATTTGATCTACCTGGAGAAAACAACCTGACGAGTTCAACAAACGCCGGCTGCCAAATACCAGGCAGTGCAACGGGCCAAAACCATACACAAACCAACACACAGACTGTGCAATACATGCACGAACAAACGATACATTAGCCAGTCATTGACACGCACAAGATACACTTCCTTTTTAGATTAGCTCAGCAATTGAACAACTGGGAACCGTGATAACGTCAACAGCAAATATCGTCAGTGACATTAACACCAGATCCATGACAAACAGATGTGGCGAGGAACGAAAGTGAAGTGCCGTTGTGTGCAGGGTATGAACGTCATTACAAAAACAACGTTTCAGTGGCTGAATAACACGCAGTATTCATTTAACTGCTACTACAACCACGGAACATAAAAACGACCCAGGCTGTCAAGTAAACAGGAAAACAACACCAGAAATCTCACAATACAACCAGCCAGTCAGGTAAAAAATACGAGCCAATGCAATTAAACTCGTTACACGTAATCACACATACATAAACACTCGTGAAAAGGTAACTCGAACTGAAACGCAAGTGACTTGCTTCGTTAAAGGACAACCGACACTCAAGTCTAGGCTTCAGTGTATACAAGAACAGTAGGACTGCATACGGTCGAAAAAATACGTGCAATTACTGACTGGCGATAATCCTGTCGCCAAAGGAAATCGCATAACTGTCGCGTGCTGTCTAACGTTTGCGACCGGTCGTCACCGCAATTCGGTAGCTGATAACATGTATAAAGACCAGCCTTATGCAGGCCATTGAGACACATGAAAAATGTGACGTCCGATTAGATACTACTTAGATTTTCCTATTCCGTTTTCTTCCTCAGATCTGTCTATCCCTGTCAAACCTGACATTATCTTAGCCCGCGGTAGTCCTCTGACTGTGGCGCACTTTGCCTGGATCAGGCCCTGTGCTTTCATACCATCATAACCAGACCAAGATACTGTCAGGTTTGCACAGATCTAACAGAAACACGTAAGGGAAGAAGAGCAGTGAGATAGTATGTGTCCCTTCAAGTCTCTGTCCACCCTAGAAATTTTTTTGTTTTTTTGCATCCTACATTATGAGCAACCGACTCCATGGGCAAAAATCACATCAAAGTCCAGCAAAAACAAAACTTACCGATCACCGAAGAACAGCGGCACCTGCAATGTCAGCAAACAACACATACATACACACATCCAAATGGCTTATACAAAATTTAAACACAACACACAATTCGACTCATTAAATCACAGCGTCAAAACCGACATGCAGACGTAAACCGTATCATCAAAATACAACGACTACAAAAACACAACGAAACACATGTCACTTACAAGCCACGCGCACGCTCGGGAATGGCTGGAGAATAAGGAAAGACACAAGAATTGATTACAAATATAATCAGACACCCTCGGACGATCAATTTACACATGCAAAGCTTCACACGATGGGTTCGGATCGTGTTGTGATACAGCACACACAAACCAAAGCGAGCTGACCACCGAAGCCTTGGATCAACTAGCGAGGCAACTTCATCAAAAACACAAAACGCCGTGCGAAAGCACTCACCAATAGATCGCATTCACATCGCGCGTCCACTCGTAGCTGCAAACCAAACGTGAATTTGAAACACTCAGAGCAAAAGCATGTCTCACGGCGAGCACACATAGGTGCTCAATCAAAGGATTGACAGATTGGTACGCATCACAGATCAAAACAACGGGCTCACCTCGAAAAACTTCAACTGTGACATTCATCCTGCAAGTTAGAGAAAGTTGATGAGCAAGTGTTATCAACGACTCAGAAAGACTAATCGAAAGTGCCTTCATGGAATTCCGAAGCTAAAATCACATCATAATCCACTTACACGAGTGAACATGCGTGTTTGGGATAATGGAGTCAAAACAATCTGCGCCAGATCCTGGAACGAGAACACAATACCGTAGGCAGTGATACGCGAATACAAAATTATCAAACAAATGGCTACCATTAACCGTGGCAAACACAAATCAAGGAAAACAACACTGTGGAAATAAGCGAGCAAGTGCAAACGGAACAGATGTACGCGGCGATCGAATGCGAACACGAACGTGCACCGCAGCTCAATACCTCAGGAGATTTGATCTACCTGGTGAAAACAACCTGACGAGTTCAACAAACGCCGGCTGCCAAATACCAGGCAGTGCAACGGGCCAAAACCATACACAAACCAACAAACAGACCGTGCAATACGTGCACGAACAAACGATACATTAGCCAGTCATTGACCCGTACCAGATACGCTTCCGCTTTGGACTAACCAAGCAATTTAACAACTGGGAACCGTGATAACGTCAACAGCAAATATCGTCAGTGACATGAACACCAGATCCATGACATACAGATGTCGCGAGGAACGAAAGTGAAGTGCCGTTGTGTGCAGGGTATGAACGTCATTACAAAAACAACGTTTCAGTGGCTGCATAACACGCAGTATTCATTTACCTGCTACTACAACCACGGAACATAAAAACGACCCGGGCTGTCAAGTAAACAGGAAAACAACACCCGAAATCTCACAACACAACCAGCCAGTCAGGTAAAAATACGAGCCAATGCAGATTAACTCGATACACGTATCACACATGACATAAACACCGTGACAAGGTAACATCGAACGAAACGCAAGTGACTTGCTTCGTTAAAGGACAACCTACACTCAAGTCTAGGCTTCAGTGTATACAAGAACAGTATGACGGCATACGGTCGAAAAAATACGGCAAATACTGTGCGATAATCCTGCGCCAAAGGAAAATCGAGATAACTGTCGCGTGCTGTCTGAACGGTTGCGACCGAAGTCGTCACCGCAATTCGGTACGCTGATAACATGTATGAAAGCACAAGCCTGATGCAGGCGAATTGACACAATGAAAAATAGTGCACGTCGATTAAGATACTACTAAGATTTCCTATTCCGTTTTCTTCCTCATATCTGTCTATGCCTGGGCAACCTGACAGTATCTTAGCCCGCGGGTAGTCTCTGACTGTGCGGCACTTTGCCTGGATCAGGCCTGTGCTTTCATACCATCATACCATACCAAGATACTGTCAGGTTGCACAGATCTAGACAGAAACAAGTAAGGGAAAAGAGCAGTGAGATAGTAGTGTGTCTTCAGTCTCTGTCCACCCTAGATGCATCCGACATTAGGAGCACCGACTTACATGGGCAAAAATCACATCAAAGTAGCAAAAACAAAACTTACCGAATCACCGAATAACAGCGGCACCCTGCAATGCAGACAAACGAAACAACATACATACACACATTCCAAATGGCTTACAAAATTTAACAAAACAACCACAATCAGACTCATTAAATCAGCGTCAAAACCGACATGCATACGGTAAACCGTATCATCAAAATACACAACAAAAACACAACGAAACACATGTTACTTACAAGTCACGCGCACGCTCGGGAATGGCTGGAGAATAGGGAAAGACACAAGAATTGATTACAAATATAATCAGACACCCTCGGACGATCAATTTACACATGCAAAGCTTCACACGATGGGTTCGGATCGTGTTGTGATACAGCACACACAAACACAAAGCGAGCTGACCACCGAAGCCTTGGATCAACTAGCGAGGCAACTTCATCAAAAACACAAAACGCCGTGCGAAAGCACTCACCAATAGATCGCATTCACATCGCGCGTCCACTCGTAGCTGCAAACCAAACGTGAATTTGAAACACTCAGAGCAAAAGCATGTCTCACGGCGAGCACACATAGGTGCTCAATCAAAGGATTGACAGATTGGTACGCATCACAGATCAAAACAACGGGCTCACCTCGAAAAACTTCAACTGTGACATTCATCCTGCAAGTTAGAGAAAGTTGATGAGCAAGTGTTATCAACGACTCAGAAAGACTAATCGAAAGTGCCTTCATGGAATTCCGAAGCTAAAATCACATCATAATCCACTTACACGAGTGAACATGCGTGTTTGGGATCATGGAGTCAAAACAATCTGCGCCAGATCCTGGAACGAGAACACAATACCGTAGGTAGTGATACGCGAATACAAAATTATCAAACAAATGGCTACCATTAACCGTGGCAAACACAAATCAAGGAAAACAACACTGTGGAAATAAGCGAGCAAGTGCAAACGGAACAGATGTACGCGGCGATCGAATGCGAACACGAACGTGCACCGCAGCTCAATACCGCAGGAGATTTGATCTACCTGGTGAAAACAACCTGACGAGTTCAACAAACGCCGGCTGCCAAATACCAGGCAGTGCAACGGGCCAAAACCATACACAAACCAACAAAGAGAATGTGCAATACATGCACGAAAAATGAAACATTAGCCAGTCATAGACCCGCACAAGATACACTTCCTTTTTGGACTAGCTCAGCAATCTAACAACTGGGAACCGTGATAACGTCAACAGCAAATATCGTCAGTGACATGAACACCAGATCC
This sequence comes from Atriophallophorus winterbourni, assembly GCA_013407085.1. Classification (NCBI taxonomy): domain Eukaryota; kingdom Metazoa; phylum Platyhelminthes; class Trematoda; order Plagiorchiida; family Microphallidae; genus Atriophallophorus; species Atriophallophorus winterbourni. The sequence goes on along the minus strand of JACCGJ010013907.1, from coordinate 36,897 downwards.
ATGACAAACAGATGTCGCGAGGAACGAAAGTGAAGTGCCGTTGTGTGCAGGGTATGAACGTCATTACAAAAACAACGTTTCAGTGGCTGCATAACACGCAGTATTCATTTACCTGCTACTACAACCACGGAACATAAAAACGACCCGGGCTGTCAAGTAAACAGGAAAACAACACCAGAAATCTCACAATACAACCAGCCAGTCAGGTTAAAAATACGAGCCAAGGCAGATTAACTCGACACACGTATCACACATTACTTAAACAGCGTGCCAGGGTAACATCGAACGAAACGCAAGTGACTTGCTTCGTTAAAGGACAACCTACACTCAAGTCTAGGCTTCAGTGTATACAAGAACAGTATGACGGCATACGGTCGAAAAAATACGGCAAATACTGTGCGATAATCCTGCGCCAAAGGAAAATCGAGATAACTGTCGCGTGCTGTCTGAACGGTTGCGACCGAAGTCGTCACCGCAATTCGGCACGCTGATAACATGTATGAAAGCACAAGCCTGATGCAGGCGAACTGACACAAAGAAAAATAGTCCACGTCGACTAAGATACTACTAAGATTTCCTGTTCCTTTTTCTTCCTCATATCTGTCTATGCCTGGGCAACCTGACAGTATCTTAGCCCGCGTGTAGTCTCTGACTGTGCGGCACTTTGCCTGGATCAGGCTTGTGCTTTTATACCATCATACCATACCAAGATACTGTCAGTTTGTACAGATCTAGACAGAAACAAGTAAGGGAAAAGAGCAGTGAGATAGTAGTGTGTTTTCAGTCTCTATCCACCCTAGATGCATCCGACATTAGGAGCACCGACTTACATGGGCAAAAATCACATCAAAGTAGCAAAACAACACTTACCGAATCAGCGAATAACAGCGGAACCCTGCAATGCAGACAACGGAAACAACATACATATACGCATCCTAAATGGCTCACAAAATTTAACAAAATAACCAGAATCAGACTCATTAAATCAGCGTCAAAACCGACATGCATACGGTAAACCGTATCATCACAATACACAACATAAAAAACGACTTTGCATGAACATACCGAATGCATCGCGCTCACACAGAAAATCTGGTAAGCGAAAAAACCGGGAAATAACAAAAATCATCAGAAACAACAACACATCACATTTCAGCGTTGGATTGCAAATCAAACATCATCCGAAACACATGTCACTTACATGTCACGCGCACGCTCGGGAATGGCTGCAGAATAAGGAAAGACACAAGAATTGATGACAAATATAATCAGACACCCTCGGACGATCAATTTACACATTCAAAGCTTCACACAATGGGTTCGGATCGTGTTGTGATACAGCACACACAAACAAGGCGAGCTGACCACCGAAGCCTTGGATCAACTAGCGAGGCAACTTCATCAAAAACACAAAACGCCGTGCGAAAGCACTCACCAATAGATCGCATTCACATCGCGCGTCCACTCGTAGCTGCAAACGAAACGTGAACTAATCAACTTGAAACACTCAGAGCAAAAGCATGTCTCACGGCGAGCACACATAGGTGCTCAATCAAAGGATTGACAGATTGGTACGCATCACAGATCAAATCAACGGGCTCACCTCGAAAAACTTCAACTGTAACATTCATCCTGCAAGTTAGAGAAGGTAGATGAGCAAGTGTTATCAACGACTCAGAAAGACTAATCGAAAGTGCCTTCATGGAATTCCGAAGCTAAAATCACATCATAATCCACTTACACGAGTGAACATGCGTGTTTGGGATCATGGAGTCAAAACAATCTGCGCCAGATCCAGGAACGAGAATACAATACCGTGATACGCGAATACAAAGTAATCAAACAAATGGCTACCATTAACCGTGGCAAACACAAATCAAGGAAAACAACACTGTGGAAATAAGCGAGCAAGTGCAAACGGAACAGATGTACGCGGCGATCGAATGCGAACACGAACGTGCACCGCAGCTCAATACCGCAGGAGATTTGATCTACCTGGTGAAAACAACCTGACGAGTTCAACAAACGCCGGCTGCCAAATACCAGGCACTGCAACGGGCCAAAACCATACACAAACCAACAAAGAGACTGTGCAATACATGCACGAAAAATGAAACATTAGCCAGTCATAGACCCGCACAAGATACACTTCCTTTTTGGACTAGCTCAGCAATTTAACTACTGGGAACTGTGATAACGTCAAAAGCAAATAGCGTCAGTGACATGAACACCAGATCCATGACAAACAGATGTCGCGAGGAACGAAAGTGAAGTGCCATTGTGTGCAGCGTACGAACGTCATTACAAAAACAACGTTTCACTGGCTGCATAACACGCAGTATTCATGTACCTGCTACTACAACCACGGAACATAAAAACGACCCGGGCTGTCAGGTAAACAGGAAAACAACACCAGAAATCTCACAATACAACCAGCCAGTCAGGTAAAAAATACGAGCCAACGCAGATTAACTCGACACACGTATCACACATGACATATAAACCGTGACAAGGTAACATCGAACGAAACGCAAGTGACTTGCTTCGTTAAAGGACAACCCACACTCAAGTCTAGGCTTCAGTGTATACACGAACAGCATGAATGCATAAAACATACGGTCGAAAAAATACGGCAAATACTGTGCGATAATCCTGCGCCAAAGGAAAATCGAGATAACTGTCGCGTGCTGTCTGAACGGTTGCGACCGAAGTCGTCACCGCAATTCGGCACGCTGATAAATTACATCGGCACATATGCCTCGCTCAGAAACATGTATATGGCCGCGTCTCAACTAGCCTCTGACAACCAAGTCCAGCTTCTGGCCTGCATGAGTGGCTCCCCGAGCCCGGTGGAACTGCTTCTAACAACATGAGAAGGGGTGGGGACGAGTGACTGGCGCCGAATACCAGTTTGCTTCGGGAAGATGTAGCTCGTTAGCCTGGGATGGCATTTCATCTAAGGGAAGGAAAACCCTGATTTTAAACTTCCGCTGTCTTGCTAGATACCCGATCGCGGGAAAGCCTTCGGGAGAAAACTCTGAGGAAAAATCTGGAACGGAGTCTGGTAGACGGTTAGTTGGTGCACACCACCTCTTTCTGCTGCCTTGCTGACGCAAACAAACGCCGAGTGATGCTGGGTACGCCGCTTTGTACCCAAATTACCAAGAATCTTCATTGAAGCCGACTCACCCTCCAGGAGGAGAAAGGGGGGCACAAAAGTAACGTAAGTAAAGAATGTATATCAGAGCAGGAAACAAATTGAGTAGATCAGAGAAAGCTTTAATTAAGCATGTTCTGTCGTGTGTAGGTGATACCGCAAACGTTGCACACCGTTGCAAACGCAGGTTTCTGTTTTTTGTCCACCCTAGATGCACATACACAAAGCAGCACTAATCAATACGTGCATAAATTAGAAAAACGTATTAGAAAGCGGCTCGGTTAAAAAAACATCGCAACATCATGCAAAACGAGTGTTAATTGATGAGTCTCTCACGCGCAACGTTTAAGGAGGCCGCAACACGAAAGCTATCATTCAACTGAAAAGCCAATACGCAAACAGAAAAGCGAGAAAGTAAAAAAACGATTCAAATCAACCGAATCAACAGTCGGGATAGATCTACGGAATAACAAAAACTGACATGTTCTGCCGTTTGTAGGTGATACACCAAACGCTGCACACCGTTGCATGGCAGATTTCGGTCTCCGCCCACTCTAGATGCATCCGACATTAGGAGCACCGACTTACATGGGCAAAAATCACATCAAAGTAGCAAAACAACACTTACCGAATCACCGAATAACAGCGGCACCCTGCAATGCAGACAAACGAAACAACATACATACACGCATTCTAAATGGCTCACAAAATTTAACAAAACAACCACAATCAGACTCATTAAATCAGCGTCAAAACCGACATGCATACGGTAAACCGTATCATCACAATACACAACAAAAACACAATGTCACTTACAAGTCACGCGCATGCTCGGGAATGGCTGGAGAATAAGGAAAGACACAAGAATTGATTACAAATATAATCAGACACCCTCGGACGATCAATTTACACATTCAAAGCTTCACACGATGGGTTCGGATCGTGTTGTGATACAGCACACACACAAAGCGAGCTGACCACCGAAGCCTTGGATCAACTAGCGAGGCAACTTCATCAAAAACACAAAACGCCGTGCGATAGCACTTACCAATAGATCGCATTCACATCGCACGTCCACTCGTAGCTGCAAACCAAACGTGAATTTGAAACACTCAGAGCAAAAGTATGTCTCACGGCGAGCACACATAGGTGCTCGATCAAAGGATTGACAGATTGGTAGGCATCACAGATCAAAACAACGGGCTCACCTCGAAAAATTTCAACTGTAACATTCATCCTGCAAGTTAGAGAAAGTAGATGAGCAAGTGTTATCAACGACTCAGAAAGACTAATCGAAAGTGCCTTCATGGAATTCCGAAGCTAAAATCACATCATAATCCACTTACACGAATGAGCATGCGTGTTTGGGATAATGGAGTCAAAACAATCTGCGCCAGATCCTGGAACGAGAACACAATACCGTAGACAGTGATACGCGAATACAAAATTATCAAACAAATGGCTACCATTAACCATGTCAAACACAAATCAAGGAAAAGAACACTGTGGAAATAAGCGAGCAAGTGCAAACGGAACAGATGTACGCGGCGATCGAATGCGGACACGAACGTGCACCGCAGCTCAATACCGCAGGAGATTTGATCTACCTGGTGAAAACAACCTGACGAGTTCAACAAACGCCGGCTGCCAAATACCAGGCAGTGCAACGGGCCATAACCACACACAAACCAACAAAGAGACTGTGCAATACATGCACGAAAAATGAAACATTAGCCAGTCATAGACCCGCACAAGATACACTTCCTTTTTGGACTAGCTCAGCAATTTAACAACTGAGAACCGTGATAACGTCAACAGCAAATATCGTCAGTGACATGAACACCAGATCCATGACAAACAGATGTCGCGAGGAACGAAAGTGAAGTGCCGTTGTGTGCAGGGTATGAACGTCATTACAAAAACAACGTTTCAGTGGCTGCATAACACGCAATATTCATTTACCTGCTACTACAACCACGGAACATAAAAACGACCCGGGCTGTCAAGTAAACAGGAAAACAACACCAGAAATCTCACAATACAACCAGCCAGTCAGGTAAAAAATACGACACACGTATCACACATGACATAAACACCGTGACAAGGTAACATCGAAAGAAACGCAAGTGACTTGCTTCGTTAAAGGACAACCCACACTCAAGTCTAGGCTTCAGTGTATACAAGAACAGTATGACGGCATACGGTCGAAAAAATACGGCAAATACTGTGCGATAATCCTGCGCCAACGGAAAATCGAGATAACTGTCGCGTGCTGTCTGAACGGTAGCGACCGAAGTCGTCACCGCAATTCGGCACGCTGATAAATTACATCGGCACATATGCCTCGCTCAGAAACATGTATATGGCCGCGTCTCAACTAGCCTCTGACAATCAAGTCCAGCTTCCAGCCTGCATGAGTGGCTCCCCGAGCCCGGTGGAACTGCTTCTAACAACAGAAGGGGTGGGGTCGAGTGACTGGCGCTGAATACCAGTTTGCTTCGGGAAGATGTAGCTCGTTAGCCTGGGATGGCATTTCATCTAAGGGAAGGAAAACCCTGATTTTAAACTTCCGCTGTCTTGCTAGATACCCGATCGCGGGAAATCCTTCGGGAGAAAACCCTGAGGAAAAATCTGGAACGGAGTCTGGTGAACGGTTAGTTGGTGCACACCACCTCTTTCTGCTACCTTGCTGACGCAAACAAACGCCGAGTGATGCTGGGGACGCCGCTTTGTACCCAAATTACCAAGAATCTTCATTGAAGCCGACTCACCCTCCAGGAGAAAAAGGGGCACAAAAGTAACGTAAGTGAAGAATGTATATCAGAGCAGGTAACAAATTGAGTAGATCAGAGAAAGCTTTAATTAAGCATGTTCTGTCGTGTGTAGGTGATACCGCAAACGTTGCAAACGCAGGATTCTGTTTTTTGTCCACCCTAGATGCACATACACAAAGCAGCACTAATTAATACGTTCATAAATTAGAAAAACGTACCAGAAAGCGGCTCGGTTAAAAAAAACATCGCAACATCATGCAAAACGAGTGTTAATTGATGAGTCTCTCACGCGCAACGTTTAAGCTATCAATCAACTGAAAAGCCAATACGCAAACTGAAAAGCGAGAAAGTAAAAAACGATTCAAATCAACCGAATCAACAGTCGGGATAGATCCACAGAATAACAAAAACGGACATGTTCTGCCGTTTGTAGGTGATACACCAAACGCTGCACACCGTTGCATGGCAGATTTCGGTCTCCGCCCACTCTAGATGCATCCGACATTAGGAGCACCGACATACATGGGCAAAAATAACATCAAAGTAGCAAAACAACACTCACCGAATCACCGAATAACAGCGACACACTGCAATGCAGACAAACGAAACAACATACATACACGCATTCCAAATGGCTAACAAAATTGAACAAAACAACCACAATCAGACTCATTAAATCAGCGTCAAAACCGACATGCATACGGTAAACCGTATCATCAAAATACACAACAAAAACAACGAAACACATGTCACTTACAAGTCACGCGCACGCTCGGGAATGGCTGGAGAATAAGGAAAGACACCAGAATTGAGTAGAAATATAATCAGACACCCTCGGACGACCAAATTACACATGCAAAGCTTCACACGATGGGTTCGGATCGTGTTGTGATACAGCACACGCTCAAAGCGAGCTGACCACCGAAGCCTTGGATCAACTAGCGAGGCAACTTCATCAAAAACACAAAACGCCGTGCGAAAGCACTCACCAATAGATCGCATTCACATCGCGCGTCCACTCGTAGCTGCAAACCAAACGTGAATTTGAAACACTCAGAGCAAAAGCATGTCTCACGGCGAGCACACATAGGTGCTCAATCAAAGGATTGACAGATTGGTACGCATCACAGATCAAAACAACGGGCTCACCTCGAAAAACTTCAACTGTGACATTCATCCTGCAAGTTAGAGAAGGTAGATGAGCAAGTGTTATCAACGACTCAGAAAGACTAATCGAAAGTGCCTTCATGGAATTCCGAAGCTAAAATCACATCATAATCCACTTACACGAGTGAACATGCGTGTTTGGGATCATGAAGTCAAAACAATCTGCGCCAGATCCTGGAACGAGAACACAATACCGTAGGCAGTGATACGCGAATACAAAATTATCAAACAAATGGCTACCATTAACCGTGGCAAACACAAATCAAGCAAAACAACACTGTGGAAATAAGCGAGCAAGTGCAAACGGAACAGATGTACGCGGCGATCGAATGCGAACACGAACGTGCACCGCAGCTCAATACCGCAGGAGATTTGATCTACCTGGTGAAAACAACCTGACGAGTTCAACAAACGCCGGCTGCCAAATACCAGGCAGTGCAACGGGCCAAAACCATACACAAACCAACAAAGAGACTGTGCAATACATGCACGAACAAACGATACATTAGCCAGTCATTGACCCGCACAAGATACACTTCCTTTTTGGACTAGCTCAGCAATTTAACAACTGGGAACCGTGATAACGTCAACAGCAAATATCGTCAGTGACATGAACACCAGATCCATGACAAACAGATGTCGCGAGGAACGAAAGTGAAGTGCCGTTGTGTGCAGGGTATGAACGTCATTACAAAAACAACGTTTCAGTGGCTGCATAACACGAAGTATTCATTTACCTGCTACTACAACCACGGAACATAAAAACGACCCGGGCTGTCAAGTAAACAGGAAAACAACACCAGAAATCTCACAATACAACCAGCCAGTCAGGTAAAAAAAACGAGCCAATGCAGATTACCTCGACACACGTATCACACATGACATAAACACCGTGACAAGGTAACATCGAACGAAACGCAAGTGACTTGCTTCGTTAAAGGACAACCCACACTCAAGTCTAGGCTTCAGTGTATACAAGAACAGTATGACGGCATACGGTCGAAACAATACGGTAAATACTGTGCGATAATCCTGCGCAAAGGAAAATCGAGATAACTGTCGCGTGCTGTCTGAACGGTTGCGACCGAAGTCGTCACCGCAATTCGGCACGCTGATAACATGTATGAAAGCACAAGCCTGATGCAGGCAAATTGACACAAAGAAAAATAGTGCACGTCGACTAAGATACTACTAAGATTTCCTGTTCCTTTTTCTTCCTCATGTCTGTCTATGCTTTGTCAACCTGACAGTATCTTAGCCCGCGTGTAGTCTCTGACTGTGCGGCACTTTGCCTGGATCAGGCTTGTGCTTCTATACCATCATACCATACCAAGATACTGTCAGGTTGCACAGATGTAGACAGAAACAAGAAAGGAAAAAGAGCAGTGAGATAGTAGTGTGTTTTCAGTCTCTGTCCACCCTAGATGCATCCGGCATTAGGAGCACCGACTTACATGGGCAAAAATCACATCAAAGTAACAAAAAAACACTTACCGAATCAGCGAATGACAGCGGCACCCTGCAATGCAGACAAACGAAACAACATACATACACGCATTCTAAATGGCTCACAAAATTTAACAAAACAACCAGAATCAGACTCATTAAATCAGCGTCAAAACCGACATGCATACGGTAAACCGTATCATCACAATACACAACATAAAACACGACTTTGCATGAACATACCGAATGCATAGCGCTCACACAGAAAATCTGAAAAGCGAAAAAACCGAAATAACAAAAATCATCAGAAACAACAACACATCACATTTCAGCGTTGGATTGCAAATCAAACATCATCCGAAACACATGTCACTTACAAGCCACGCGCACGCTGGGAATGGCTGGAGAATAAGGAAAGACACAAGAATTGATTACAAATATAATCAGACACCCTCGGACGATCAATTTACACATGCAAAGCTTCACACGATGGGTTCGGATCGTGTTGTGATACAGCACACACACAAAGCGAGCTGACCACCGAAGCCTTGGATCAACTAGCGAGGCAACTTCATCAAAAACACAAAACGCCGTGCGAAAGCACTCACCAATAGATCGCATTCACATCGCGCGTCCACTCGTAGCTGCAAACCAAACGTGAATTTGAAACACTCAGAGCAAAAGCATGTCTCACGGCGAGCACACATAGGTGCTCAATCAAAGGATTGACAGATTGGTACGATCAAGAAAACAACACTGGAAATAAGCGAGCAAGCGCGAAAGGAACAGATGTAATCGAATATACCTTCATAAAATTTCGATATCAGAATCACATAATTTGGAAAAATAGGGTTAATCTATTGTCTGGATGTGCTCTGCGTATCAATCGCAGAAATAGTTTTCACCATAACACTACCACGTGCAAACTGTATCCGAGTTAACCTTGACACACTAAAACAATTATTAAAACTGTGATTCAAACAAAATTCATTTTTCAAAATAATCGTATTTCCTTTTTTATTAACTAAATCTATGCTTCAATACATTGAATCCGTACTTTAAAGTGTTAAAAAAAACAATTTTATGGAGGAAAATCGATGAGAAGCTGCACCCAAATTCCCATTTCGCTGACTGCCTTAGCACTGAAGTTATAAAATTTAGAACATGCCGCTCGCAGCGAAAAACTACAGAATCGGAAATCGCGGCCAACGTGTTAATTGTCGAAAAATCAACAAGCTTATCAACCACTGGATGGTATAAATTGATATATAATTTTATACACAAGATAAGGAATTAGAATAAGCAGTATTTAAATGTCAAGGAAACGAATAGTCAATCGTCAATAGTCAATAGTTTCATTGTGGTAATAAAAGCAGATAGCTTGTGAAAAACCACTGCTGGGGAACTATCGCAATTCTACCAAAGACGTGAATCGCTTTCAATTATTGACGAGTGCCTAATGTTCAATGATTGCGTTGTTGTTCCAAAGAATCTACGCAATAGTATCCTTCGACAGTTCCACAATGGGTACCCTAGCTTTCAACGCATGAAGGCGATCGCTCGAAGTTTCGTTTATTGGCCTGATATGGACGCAGATATTGATCTATTCGTCAAGTCATGCCGTCAATGTCAGCAGGCAGCCAAGATGCCAAACGGTGTACCAATTGCACCATGGCCTACGCCAGAAAAACCGTGGCAACGAATTCATGTCGATTTCGCTGGTCCAATAAACGGGGTCATGTACTTCGTCGTGGTCGATTCTTACTTGAAATGGCCCGAAATCAGCGAGATGTCATCTGAAACATCCAGCAACACGATCAGCGCCATGCGCCGTTTGTTTAGTCAGCATGGATTACCGGAAGCTCTCGTGTCCGATAATGGCTCACAATTCACCTTGGACGTTTTCGCCGAATTTCGCCGCCAGAACATTGTGTCACATCTACGGTCGCCGCCTTACCATCCTCAGTCAAATGGCCAGGCCGAACGCTTCGTCGACACATTCAAGCGTGCTCTTCTGAAATCACGTGGGGAGGGGACATCCGTCGATAGTCGTCAACGTTTTCTGCTGGTTTACAGAACTACGCCGAACGATAGGTTGCCCAGCCGCAAAAACCCGCCAAAGCATTCATGGGTAGGAAGCTACGCACATGGAACAATGCTATGCTGCCCAAGTCAAATAATCTGCCGATAAATCAGAATCTACAGTCGTGCTTCGAACCAGGAACTGCCGTCCACGTACGAGACTACAGAACATCAAGTCCACCATGGATCCATAGTAACATCATCCGTCGCGGAGGCAGTGTAATGTTCGATGTCAAAGTTGGAAAGGGTGTCATGACACGACACAGAAATCAGTTACGCCTGAGATCCACAACCTCCGATACGCTCGTCGAGATCCGGATACCACAGGACATACTGCATGAAACATTCAACCTTCCAACACCAAGTGAATCTATCACGACTGAAATACCGACTGACCTAAGTCTGCAACCACGTCGCTGGACAACCAGGTTTAGGTTCAGGTTGCACAGGACGATTAGTGGCTAGGTCGCCAATCGAGCGTCCAGATTTCTTCCGGTGGTATGCCAAAAAGAGCGACCACCACTTCAAACTAAAAAGTTCACAGATTTCTTCTGGTAGGATGGTTATCTGGAATGTAGAGCAAAAACTCCCCTCACCAAAGGTGAAACCGTTGCAGGTCAATCCACGCCAGTCCCGTAATGGGAATCTCAAAAGGGGAGGTGTTGATGAACTATTATTATTTTCCTCAAAAACTCATTATAACTTATAACTCATTATAATATATGATTCTCGATTCTCATTGGTCCATTTTGTCAGCCATAATGTTTCAGTGTATAAATACACACGAGCGGCAGCCTAGTGGCTTTTTGGTCAGAGACGCTAAAGCTCTTTCACTGAACGGCCTGCCTTTGTTCTTGCTACGCGTAGTGTTGGGTTTAGTTAGTCACTTGTGACTAATAGCATGAAGGTTTTCAGTGTTGAACATTTTGGGTAATTAATACATAGGTTCTACTCGGGTAATATATAACATTACTGACGACGGGGATTTTAATTTTTTTCAAAAAATGGATCAGAGTTAATTACAAATTTTGTTCGAACAGCAAATAAAATTGATGGAATTATTAGTTCAAAGTAAAATTCCAGCGAGCAGCAGTGCTCCGCCATCCGTCGATGGTATTGCTAATAGTATCCATGAATTTAATTTCGATGCTGAGCCTGATGTCACGTTCGAGACGTGGTTCCAAAAGTTTCACAGATATCAGGACCCGGCTCCTTAATCGATTGGAACAGCACCCCTCACTCACGCTACAAGCCATTGGTGACGAATATCATCAAATGGTGAATCTCCAACGGGACTCGGCTATGGTCCAATGTGGGAACCATGGCAAAGCTGCAGTCAATCTCCATCGGGATTCGGCTAAGGTCCACCTTGGGGACCATGGCAAACACGCGGTGCAAACAATCCAAAAGAAGATACGCATTGTTGGCCCGAATCAATCTGGTTCCCAGAAACCAACTCCATCTTCGTCAGGATCCAAGAAGCCTCCTTCTGCGTGTTGGCTTTGCGGCGCATAACATTTCGTCAAATTCTGCCCGTTCAAGCAACACCGATGTCAACGATGTAACATCGTTGGTCACAAGGATGGTTTCTGTCAACAGAGTATTGGTCGCTCGAGGTCTTCACACATGCCTTCGAAAAAGACTCTCAGTCTTTTTTTCTACAGCTCAACGCAACCGATCGGAGAAAATTCGTAATGGTCCAGATCAACGGTCAATCTGTTCGATTGCAGTCGGACACTGCATCGGAGATTACGATCATTTCCCGAAAACTCTGGCGGAAACTTGGTTCCCCAGAACTCCAATCTACGATGCAGACCGCCACTAGTGCCTGTGGAGGTTCCGTACAGCTGACTGGACAGCTACAGTGCCAAATCTTATTCGGGAGCTCAACGGTCGTAGGCACGTGCTACGTGTCTAATTCACAACTCAACCTGTTTGGCCTCGATTGGTTCGATCTTTTCGATTTGGCTCGCCTTCCGATCAGTGCAATCTGCAATCAAGTAGAAGCAACCGAAACACTGCAGAAAAAGCGAGACGCGATAATGCTTGAACATGCAACCGTGTTTACAAACGAACTTGGAGCATGTAACATGACGCAAGCTAATCTCCGTCTCAAAAATGACGCAAAACTTGTATTCCGACCGAAACGACCTGTGCCGTACGCATCCCTACTACAAGTCGAAGCTTAACTACAAAAGCTACAAGATTAAAGTGTTCTGGTTCCAGTAACCTACTCTGCCTAGGCAGTACCCATCGTTGTCGTTAAAAAGCCGAATGGATCCATCTGAATCTGTGCCGATTTTTCAACTGGTTTGAATGCCGTTTTGGAAACTCACCACTATCCATCACGTGTCGCAGATGATTTGTTCACAATACTCAATGGTGGTAAGTACTTCGCAAAGCTCGACTTAGCTGACGCCTATCTGTTATATCCCGAACAGGATAAAAAAGGCTCAACGCGCACAAAAGAACTCTATTGAACAAAGTGACATGATTTGAACGAGATTGCGATCAATATTAACGGACCAATGAGAGTAGAGTTGTAAGCGAATTTCAATCGATACACTGTACGCGCGTGTGGGTGCATGACCGCACACACAGTCAAATATAACGTAGATATGCTGCCTGTAACATCTCCCTCCTTGAGAAAGTTATTGGTATGATTTTAGCGAAGGATTGACATTTAGGTATTGTACAGGCCTGCGATTCCGGTTGGAGCGTCTCTGTGGTAAAGCTTGTTGCTGCATATCTGATGTGTTCTGCTCCTTTGGCTTTTGGTTTTCCGTTGGAATTTCGAAAGTATCCAACAAGATATCAAGTGGCAGTTGACTCTTTGCGTTTTGTATTCCATAATCTTCTATTGTTCGAGGTCTAATATGGTTCACGTGTCGAATGTGTTTTCGTGAACCATACTGCAACTCATACGTCACTGTGCCCAGACGACGTCCTATGATTCCTGGAATCCATTTCTCTCTCGTTCCGTAAAAGGACCTGACATATACTCGATCACCTGGTTTATAGGATCTTCCATTAGGCTTTTCACCTGTATGCAGTCCGAAGTTTGCCTGTTTTTTATGTTCTGGGGTTTTTGGTAGCATGGCGCTGTGTATTGTTCTTAGTGGGCGGCCCAAAAAGAGTTCGGCTGGTGATTGTTTTCCTGGTAGCGATAGGTTTGGGGTTGTACGATACGCAAACAGAAAAGTATGCAGTTGTTCATTCCGCGTTCCTTCTCCTTCTAGCTTCACGAGTGCTCGTTTAAAAGTATCTACAAAACGTTCAGCCTGTCCATTGGATTGTGGATGATAAATGGGCGAATGCATGTGATTGATCGTGAGGGACGCACAAAAATCGGTGAACTCAGATGAGGTAAACTGCGGTCCATTGTCAGTGACTAACGTTTCGGGAATGCCAAATTGAGAAAATAGCCTTTCAAAGATCGATATTGTAGAACTTGTCGTGATTCTATTCATGGCATGAATTTCGGGCCATTTTGAATAGGCGTCAACAATGACCAAATAGTGTATCCCATTCAAGGGTCCTGCAAAGTCTGCATGAATACGTTTCCATGGTCCCGATGGAACAGGCCAGGGCTGTGGTTCACATTTCGGAGGTAATTTGGCTGCTTCAGCACAACTGTAGCATGAGCGCACCATGTTTTCGATCTCACGGTCCATGAAGGGCCAAAAGGCATAGTTCCGGCTAAGCGCTTTCATCCGACTGATACCAGGATGACCCTGATGTAATTGTCGTAGAACAAGATGTTGTAGAGCTTTAGGAATGACTACTCGATCGTGGAACATGAGACAGCCATCAACGATGGATAGTGCGAATTGGCGAGTAGAGAACTGCTTGAGATATGGATCAGTGATTTTCTCAGGCCAGCCGTTTTGTTGGAATTGCATAACTTGTTGTAGTGTTTGATCGTTTGCGGTTGCCTTGCGAACTGTTGCTGCCGTTATTGGAAGATGTCTGACGCTTGCGTTGAAAACATGGTACATCGGGTCTGCTGAAACAGAAGACACTACGAAGTCTTCATTTTGGGATCGAGAACCAATGTCCGCAATGAGCCTTGAGAGTGCATCAGCGTGACCAAAGTTGCTGGTACACTTGTATCGGAGGTCAAAATCATAAGACAATAATTGTGTTGCCCAGCGTTGTAGTCGATTTGCTGTATGTACAGGTATTCCCTTCTTCGCACCAAATATTGCCAACAGTGGCTTATGATCTGTGAATAAGGTAAACTTCGTCCGTGAATCATTTTATGGAACTTGTTAACGGCAAAGACGAGGGCCAACCCTTCTTTCTCGATCTGACTGTAGTTCCTTTCAGCAACTGTTAATGTTCTGGATACGTGCATGACGGCTTTTTGTTTTCCATCAGGATATTTATGCAACAGTACGGCGCCGATTCCATTTTGTGATGCATCTGCTGCAACGATCATGGGTAGTTTTGGATCGTAGTGTGTTAGCAGTAGATCAGACGACAAGATATCCTTTATTCTGTTGAACGAGCGCTGACATTCATTTGACCAAGACCATTTGCTGTTCTTTGTTAATAGATAATTAAGTGGTGCTCGAATTTCGTGCATTTTTGGTACAAAGTTATGATAATAATTTACCAGGCCAAGGAAAGACTGCAATGTCGCTACGTTGTGAGGCGGTGGCATGTCTCTGATCGCCTTGATTTTGTCTGGATCAGGTCGTCTACCTTCGTGATTAATTATTGATCCCAAGTAGGTTATAGTGTCTGTCATTAGAGTGCATTTTTCTGGCCTGACACGGAAACCGTACTCCTCTATGATTGTGAAAAGTTGATTTAAATGATCATAATGTTCTTCACGATTCCGGCTAGATACGATGATATCATCCATATAGGCTTTAGCAAAGGATAATCCGGACAGCATGGTGTCCATTATTTGCTGAAAGATTGCCGGAGCGCATTTGACACCGAAAGGCAGACGATTATAACGATACAACCCTTTGTGTGTGTTGATGGTTAGCAGCTCTTTCGATTTCTCACAAACTGGAACTTGTAGGTATGCGTCAGAGAGGTCAATCTTTGAAAATATTTTCCCACCATTCATCTGCGAGAATAGATCATCTGGGGTCGGTAATGGATATTGGTGTGTCTCCAGTGAGCTATTTAGCCCGGTGGAAAAATCTGCGCAAAGCCTCAGTGTTCCGTTTGGTTTTCTCACTGCCACAATTGGTGCAGCCCATGATGAATATGTCACTGGACTCAAGACACCTTCCTTGACTAAGCGTTCTAACTCTTTCTCCACAGCCTCCAACGCAGAATAAGGTACTGGTCTCTTTGGACGGAAAACTGGACGTGTTCCCGGTTTTAAGTATAAGACTGCATCAGCTTTGTTGCAGAGGCCCAATCCTTCACAAAATACCTTTGGATATTTCGACTGAAAATGACACATAAGTTCTTCGGCGCTTTTAAGCTTCACTGGATTTATAGTGTACACATTTTCGTCGGTGGCATGAGTAACTTCAACAGAGTCATCGCAAACACTATTGAATGGTACATCCCATAGTTTGAGCTCTTCTATCCAGTCAATGCCCAAAAGATTTAGCTTGTCGTTAGCTGATACATAGCATGTGCTGAGTAGATTTTGATCACGAAACTTGACCTTGCATTTCAACTCACCAAGAAAATGTATATCTCCACCAGAAGCATTCTTGGCGATTCGAGCTGTTGGGATCATTGGTGGTTTTCCGATTGAAATCCAAGTCTGACGTGAAATAATGGTTATATCTGAGGCACTGTCGATTTGCAATCTCACTGGATTGTCATTAATCTCAAGAGTGATGAATTTGCGTAGACTCTGGAATTGAGCACAATTTGTGGCAAAAACAACATTTGAGGTGCGTCTGAATCGTGAAGTTTGATTTTGGCGACAAAATTTTGCCAGGTGGCCTGTACGTCCGCATTTATGACAAGAAATTTCACGATAAGGACAAAAACGAACAAAATGCCATTGTCCGCAGTTCCAACAAGCTGAAGGTGGTCTACGTGTTTGATCAGAAAGATTTGGACTAGGGCTGTGCTGGGATGCTCTTGTGATTCGATCAACTGTAGCTATTTCATTCGATGACGATGACTGGATCATTTCTGAATCACGTTTCAAGTTTATCAATCTCAAGTATTCAGCTGTTAGATCCTGTATGGATATTTCTGGAGTAGAATCCAGTTTGGCCAGTAAACGTGTCCTCAATTCAGCCTCATCGGGTGAGGTCAATCCGGCAACAAATATTAGAGCCTTGAACTGTGTTGATGTTAATTCATTCAGTTGAAAGCGCTCACATTCCTGGTTTACACGACCGGCGTAGGTGACGATATCTTCACTGGAATACTTCGACAATTTCAGGCAATTATACCGTAAGTTGAATATGGATGTTCGCTCTCCAAAAATCAATTTTAACTTGGACACTGTGTCAGACAAATTAAAGTCTCTTGAATGATTTGGCAAGATGTAATTACAATACTGGCTGTGTTCTGAGGCACCCAGTTTTTGCATCAAAAGGCGTACTTTAGTTTGCTCATCCAAAGCACCTCCGTCCACAAGAAATATGTCTTCATACCGATGATACCACGCACTGAAAGTGGCGCCGTTGTCTGGATCATAATGGAATTCTTGGATGTTATGTGCAATTGAGTCTTTTAACTGATGAGTGGCGCCCACCGGGAATTGCGAAGTAGCCAGGTTTTTCAACTGATTTGTTAATGATTCGATCATCTTTGTTGTGGCTTGTTGTTGTTGAAATATCTGTTGTTGTTGTTGCTTCAAAAACTCCATCAACATGGGGTCCATAATTCCCGTCGCCAATTGTTATATCCCGAACAGGATAAAAAAGGCTCAACGCGCACAACAGAACTCTATTGAACAAAGTGACATGATTTGAACAAGTTTGCGATCAATATTAACGGACCAATGAGAGTAGAGTTGTAAGCGGATTTCAATCGATACACTGTACGCGCGTGCGGGTGCATGACCGCACACACAGTCAAATATAACGTAGATACACATAACCTCCACCCCCCACACACTACACATCTACATCCAACACAAACGGAGTTGCACCTGATTCACGAGAACTGCTAACGATTAATACCAACAAGGGATTGTTCCAGTATGAGCGTCTTCCTTTTGGTGTGAAGACTGCTCCAACCGTTTTCCAACAACTGGTAGACACCATCATGTCTGGCATCCCAGGTGTGGCCGCATACCTGGACGATCTACTCATTGTCGGTTCCTCCGAAGAAGAACTCGATGGTCGCATCAACCAGACGTTGAAACGGATCGCTGAAAATGGTTTACGCCTTCGTCGAGAGAAATGCCAGTTCTATATGAAATCAATAAAATACCTTGGTTCCATTTTCGATCAAAGTGGACGCCACCCTGACCCTGGCAACATACCATCAATCCAGCAGATGCCGGCTCCAAAAGATGTTGCATCACTGCGATTATTCCTTGGTTTGATTAGTTATTACAGCGCATTCCTGCCATCACTCCATACTGTACGTCCACCGCTCAATCTACTTATTCAAACAGATGTCCCATGGAATTGATCATGAGAATGCGGAACAGCTTTTATGAAGCTAAAATCAGTGTTAACATCAAACATGTCACTGACGCGCTACGATTCCAAGCTGCCGATCGTCGTGACAGCCGATGCATCTGGAAACGGTGTTGGTGCTGTAAGTCTTCACAAGTTTCCCGATGGAAACGAGAAAGCGATTATGCATGCTTCACGATCATTGACCCCAGCCGAACGCAACTATGGTCAAATCGAAACAGAAGCATTAGCCCTCATCTTCGCGGTCAAACGATTCTACAAGTTGATCTATGGCCGTCACTTTACGTTGCTAACGGACCACAAGCCTTTGATTTCGTATATTCGGCTCGAGAAAAGGTATATCAGTACATTCTGCAAACCGGTTACAACGATGGTCTCTCATATTATTGAGATACGATTTCGATATACAATATCGCCCTTCCGAAGATTTTGGTCAAGCGGACGCGCTGTCCCGCCTAATCCCGGTTCGAGATCAACCAGACAAGGATACAGTCATTGCATGCGTCTCCATCAAGCAAGCTATGCCGCGACAATTTGATGACGCAGTGCGGGGATTGACAGTCAAAGCTAATGACATTAATCAATGTACGCAATCAGACGAAACTTTGTTGCAAGCAATCAGCTTTACTCACTGTGGTTGGCCGGAAGTTACGCCTGCTGGGAAACTATCGCAATTCTACCAAAGACGTGAATCGCTTTCAATTATTGACGAGTGCCTAATGTTCAATGATTGCGTTGTTGTTCCAAAGAATCTACGCAATAGTTTCCTTCGACAGTTCCACAATGGGCACCCTAGCTTTCAACGCATGAAGGCGATCGCTCGAAGTTTCGTTTATTGGCCTGATATGGACGCAGATATTGATCTATTCGTCAAGTCATGCCGTCAATGTCAGCAGGCAGCCAAGATGCCAAACGGTGTACCAATTGCACCATGGCCTATGCCAGAAAAACCGTGGCAACGAATTCATGTCGATTTCGCTGGTCCAATAAACGGGGTCATGTACTTCGTCGTGGTCGATTCTTACTTGAAATGACCCGAAATCAGCGAGATGTCATCTGAAACATCCAGCAACACGATCAGCGCCATGCGCCGTTTGTTTAGTCAGCATGGATTACCGGAAGCTCTCGTGTCCGATAATGGCTCACAATTCACCTTGGACGTTTTCGCCGAATTTTGCCGCCAGAACATTGTGTCACATCTACGGTCGCCGCCTTACCATCCTCAGTCAAATGGCCAGGCCGAACGCTTCGTCGACACATTCAAGCGTGCTCTTCTGAAATCACGTGGGGAGGGGACATCCGTCGATAGTCGTCAACGTTTTCTGCTGGTTTACAGAACTACGCCGAACGATAGGTTGCCCAGCCGCAAAAACCCGCCAAAGCATTCATGGGTAGGAAGCTACGCACATGGAACAATGCTATGCTGCCCAAGTCAAATAATCTGCCGATAAATCAGAATCTACAGTCGTGCTTCGAACCAGGAACTGCCGTCCACGTACGAGACTACAGAACATCAAGTCCACCATGGATCCATAGTAACATCATCCGTCGCGGAGGCAGTGTAATGTTCGATGTCAAAGTTGGAAAGGGTGTCATGACACGACACAGAAATCAGTTACGCCTGAGATCCACAACCTCCGATACGCTCGTCGAGATCCGGATACCACAGGACATACTGCATGAAACATTCAACCTTCCAACACCAAGTGAATCTATCACGACTGAAATACCGACTGACCTAAGTCTGCAACCACGTCGCTGGACAACCAGGTTTAGGTTCAGGTTGCACAGGACGATTAGTGGCTAGGTCGCCAATCGAGCGTCCAGATTTCTTCCGGTGGTATGCCAAAAAGAGCGACCACCACTTCAAACTAAAAAGTTCACAGATTTCTTCTGGTAGGATGGTTATCTGGAATGTAGAGCAAAAACTCCCCTCACCAAAGGTGAAACCGTTGCAGGTCAATCCACGCCAGTCCCGTAATGGGAATCTCAAAAGGGGAGGTGTTGATGAACTATTATTATTTTCCTCAAAAACTCATTATAACTTATAACTCATTATAATATATGATTCTCGATTCTCATTGGTCCACTTTGTCAGCCATAATGTTTCAGTGTATAAATACACACGAGCGGCAGCCTAGTGGCTTTTTGGTCAGAGACGCTAAAGCTCTTTCACTTTGTTCTTTCACTTTGCTCTTTCACTTTGTTCTTGCTAGGCGTAGTGTTGGGTTTAGTTAGTCACTTGTGACTAATAGCATGAAGGTTTTCAGTGTTGAACATTTTGGGTAATTAATACATAGGTTCTACTCGGGTAATATATAACATTACTGACGACGGGGATTTTAATTTTTTTCAAAAAATGGATCAGAGTTAATTACAAATTTTGTTCGAACAGCAAATAAAATTGATGGAATTATTAGTTCAAAGTAAAATTCCAGCGAGCAGCAGTGCTCCGCCATCCGTCGATGGTATTGCTAATAGTATCCATGAATTTAATTTCGATGCTGAGCCTGATGTCACGTTCGAGACGTGGTTCCAAAAGTTTCACAGATATCAGGACCCGGCTCCTTAATCGATTGGAACAGCACCCCTCACTCACGCTACAAGCCATTGGTGACGAATATCATCAAATGGTGAATCTCCAACGGGACTCGGCTATGGTCCAATGTGGGAACCATGGCAAAGCTGCAGTCAATCTCCATCGGGATTCGGCTAAGGTCCACCTTGGGGACCATGGCAAACACGCGGTGCAAACAATCCAAAAGAAGATACGCATTGTTGGCCCGAATCAATCTGGTTCCCAGAAACCAACTCCATCTTCGTCAGGATCCAAGAAGCCTCCTTCTGCGTGTTGGCTTTGCGGCGCATAACATTTCGTCAAATTCTGCCCGTTCAAGCAACACCGATGTCAACGATGTAACATCGTTGGTCACAAGGATGGTTTCTGTCAACAGAGTATTGGTCGCTCGAGGTCTTCACACATGCCTTCGAAAAAGACTCTCAGTCTTTTTTTCTACAGCTCAACGCAACCGATCGGAGAAAATTCGTAATGGTCCAGATCAACGGTCAATCTGTTCGATTGCAGTCGGACACTGCATCGGAGATTACGATCATTTCCCGAAAACTCTGGCGGAAACTTGGTTCCCCAGAACTCCAATCTACGATGCAGACCGCCACTAGTGCCTGTGGAGGTTCCGTACAGCTGACTGGACAGCTACAGTGCCAAATCTTATTCGGGAGCTCAACGGTCGTAGGCACGTGCTACGTGTCTAATTCACAACTCAACCTGTTTGGCCTCGATTGGTTCGATCTTTTCGATTTGGCTCGCCTTCCGATCAGTGCAATCTGCAATCAAGTAGAAGCAACCGAAACACTGCAGAAAAAGCGAGACGCGATAATGCTTGAACATGCAACCGTGTTTACAAACGAACTTGAAGCATTTAACATGACGCAAGCTAATCTCCATCTCAAAAATGACGCAAAACTTGTATTCCGACCGAAACGACCTGTGCCGTACGCATCCCTACTACAAGTCGAAGCTTAACTACAAAAGCTACAAGATTAAAGTGTTCTGGTTCCAGTAACCTACTCTGCCTAGGCAGTACCCATCGTTGTCGTTAAAAAGCCGAATGGATCCATCTGAATCTGTGCCGATTTTTCAACTGGTTTGAATGCCGTTTTGGAAACTCACCACTATCCATCACGTGTCGCAGATGATTTGTTCACAATACTCAATGGTGGTAAGTACTTCGCAAAGCTCGACTTAGCTGACGCCTATCTACAGATCGGAGTTGCACCTGATTCACGAGAACTGCTAACGATTAATACCAACAAGGGATTGTTCCAGTATGAGCGTCTTCCTTTTGGTGTGAAGACTGCTCCAACCGTTTTCCAACAACTGGTAGACACCATCATGTCTGGCATCCCAGGTGTGGCCGCATACCTGGACGATCTACTCATTGTCGGTTCCTCCGAAGAAGAACTCGATGGTCGCATCAACCAGACGTTGAAACGGATCGCTGAAAATGGTTTACGCCTTCGTCGAGAGAAATGCCAGTTCTATATGAAATCAATAAAATACCTTGGTTCCATTTTCGATCAAAGTGGACGCCACCCTGACCCTGGCAACATACCATCAATCCAGCAGATGCCGGCTCCAAAAGATGTTGCATCACTGCGATTATTCCTTGGTTTGATTAGTTATTACAGCGCATTCCTGCCATCACTCCATACTGTACGTCCACCGCTCAATCGACTTATTCAAACAGATTTCCCATGGAATTGATCATGAGAATGCGGAACAGCTTTTATGAAGCTAAAATCAGTGTTAACATCAAACATGTCACTGACGCGCTACGATTCCAAGCTGCCGATCGTCGTGACAGCCGATGCATCTGGAAACGGTGTTGGTGCTGTAAGTCTTCACAAGTTTCCCGATGGAAACGAGAAAGCGATTATGCATGCTTCACGATCATTGACCCCAGCCGAACGCAACTATGGTCAAATCGAAACAGAAGCATTAGCCCTCATCTTCGCGGTCAAACGATTCTACAAGTTGATCTATGGCCGTCACTTTACGTTGCTAACGGACCACAAGCCTTTGATTTCGTATATTCGGCTCGAGAAAAGGTATATCAGTACATTCTGCAAACCGGTTACAACGATGGTCTCTCATATTATTGAGATACGATTTCGATATACAATATCGCCCTTCCGAAGATTTTGGTCAAGCGGACGCGCTGTCCCGCCTAATCCCGGTTCGAGATCAACCAGACAAGGATACAGTCATTGCATGCGTCTCCATCAAGCAAGCTATGCCGCGACAATTTGATGACGCAGTGCGGGGATTGACAGTCAAAGCTAATGACATTAATCAATGTACGCAATCAGACGAAACTTTGTTGCAAGCAATCAGCTTTACTCACTGTGGTTGGCCGGAAGTTACGCCTGCTGGGAAACTATCGCAATTCTACCAAAGACGTGAATCGCTTTCAATTATTGACGAGTGCCTAATGTTCAATGATTGCGTTGTTGTTCCAAAGAATCTACGCAATAGTTTCCTTCGACAGTTCCACAATGGGCACCCTAGCTTTCAACGCATGAAGGCGATCGCTCGAAGTTTCGTTTATTGGCCTGATATGGACGCAGATATTGATCTATTCGTCAAGTCATGCCCTCAATGTCAGCAGGCAGCCAAGATGCCAAACGGTGTACCAATTGCACCATGGCCTATGCCAGAAAAACCGTGGCAACGAATTCATGTCGATTTCGCTGGTCCAATAAACGGGGTCATGTACTTCGTCGTGGTCGATTCTTACTTGAAATGGCCCGAAATCAGCGAGATGTCATCTGAAACATCCAGCAACACGATCAGCGCCATGCGCCGTTTGTTTAGTCAGCATGGATTACCGGAAGCTCTCGTGTCCGATAATGGCTCACAATTCACCTTGGACGTTTTCGCCGAATTTTGCCGCCAGAACATTGTGTCACATCTACGGTCGCCGCCTTACCATCCTCAGTCAAATGGCCAGGCCGAACGCTTCGTCGACACATTCAAGCGTGCTCTTCTGAAATCACGTGGGGAGGGGACATCCGTCGATAGTCGTCAACGTTTTCTGCTGGTTTACAGAACTACGCCGAACGATAGGTTGCCCAGCCGCAAAAACCCGCCAAAGCATTCATGGGTAGGAAGCTACGCACATGGAACAATGCTATGCTGCCCAAGTCAAATAATCTGCCGATAAATCAGAATCTACAGTCGTGCTTCGAACCAGGAACTGCCGTCCACGTACGAGACTACAGAACATCAAGTCCACCATGGATCCATAGTAACATCATACGTCGCGAAGGCAGTGTAATGTTCGATGTCAAAGTTGGAAAGGGTGTCATGACACGACACAGAAATCAGTTACGCCTGAGATCCGCAACCTCCGATACGCTCGTTGAGATCCGGATACCACAGGACATACTGCACGGAACATTCAACCTTCCAACACCATGTGAATCTATCACGACTGAAATACCGACTGACCTGAGTCTGCAACCACGTCACTGAACAACCAGAAAAAGAAAACCCGTGAAACCGTTGCAGGTCAATCCACGCCAGTACCGGTAATGGGAATCTCAAAATGGGAGGTGTTGAGGAATTATTATTATTTTCCTCAAAAACTCATTATAACTTATAACTCATTAAAATTTATGATTCTCGATTCTGATTGGTCCATTTTGTCAGCCATAATGTTTCAGTGTGTATGAATCCGCGTCGATGTCTTGGAAATTCCTCTTTCGGTCCAGCAAGATCAAACGAACTGGAGACATTTGTTCCCACCCTACACCCGTGTTCTTTATCAAGTTTTTTGTGTCATAGTTTTCCCGTGATATTTTTTGTTTGTTCTTTAAATTGAAAATAACATTTAAACTAAATGTTAAATCTGTGAGAGTTTTCTTTCCCGAACATTTTTCCTTTGTTTAGCTGCACTTCGGCTTCCGCACATTTTGATTTGTCCGTTACCCGTGTTTACCGTTATTGGAAAACGGTAATTTTTTGTGCTCTCAACTGAGCTGTTTGACTTCCGTTTATTGGACGTGTTGGGTTTGCATTGAAACCTGTATTCGATTACCGTTGAGGTTTGTTATATTTTTCTTTTTAATCGTCTTTGTCAATATAGTAAAGCGTTAATTGACGTATTGTTCTGATTTGGGATCGATTCGTAAACGCTCGTCACTCCCGGTAGAAGATTCTCGTGGCTCGTAGCAGGCAACTAGTTTCCGTGACAGAAACTATTCCCCAGTGATGATTTGGTCACAACAGTACTCAACGTTGAAATTCGATTCGGACCTTATTTTCTCAATTGGAGGAAATACAGTACTGAACGTCAAATTTGTGGACGTTACAGTACTCAACGTCGAATTCGCTGACGTCAATATGCCTGTTACCCGCAGTTTTGTCGCAAAGATCAAATCTTCCCAACAGTTGGTCGATAATGGAACGGAAGACACCGCAGGTGAGCGCAATCATTGTTCTGTTGTGGGCTCTCGTGGTAGCTTAAGGGGTTCAACGATAGATTCAAATATCCTTGTTCGTAAGGCTAAAATGCGCCTTGAACTCCTAAAACTGTCGCACGGAACAATCAAAATGAAGCACAAACTGGAAGTGCTTGAGGCTGCACAGGAGGTTAAAATGGCTAAGATTGCTGCTTCCGCAAGTTATCTTGCGTATTGTGAGCATCAAAAGGAAAAAGTAGCTGACTACCCTCGTTCGGAGGTAGAAGATTCTGTCCGTAATAAAAAGCCCGGCAGTGTACCGAGATCTGACCTTCCGAAGATAGAATTGATATCTTTTGATGGTTCAGCTAGCACCTACGGGGAATTTTGTCGTCAGTTCGAGACCTATGTGGAGTCTAGAACTCTTGATGACGGACAGAGGTTCCTATGTTTGCTAAATTATTGCCGAGGTATAGCAAAAGAATCTATTGAAGAGTGTGTCATGCTGCCACCTGAACGTGCGTATAAGCGGGCGAGATCAATCCTTAAGGACCTCTTCGGGCTATCGCATACAATAGCAAAGCCTGTGAGTCTCGTCAATTGTCAGGAAATTGTTCCTACTGGTGTAATGTTGAAGGATATTAACCTTTGTGTTGTCGATGGTGATCAGGAAGCTGAGTTACCTGACACTGAATTAGCTCAGTCGGATTTTGTGACTGAATTTTCCGACACTAATTCGGATCAGATGGAGACTAAGCCTGGCCCACCTGACACCAAATCAGCCCAAATGAAAAGTAGGCCTGGTTCACATGACACTGAATCAGCTTTAATTGGGGCGACGTATGTTCAGCATGACAATCCGTATGATTGGCGTAAACCTTTCGGTTGTATGCCTGATGAACCATTTATGTTTGTAAACTCGGATACAATATTTTGTAATTTAGACTTGTTTAGATGGCGCAAAATGTCGCTGTTGGAGGATGCAATACATAAGGCTCGTTCGGGTAGGATATCATTCATGAGCTTATTGTAGGGCGCTGGAAGAACCGGAGGACGTGGTGGGTCTTTGTCTAGTAAACATTTTCCCTATGAAAAGCCACAGGTGTCCAGTGATGGTGATGCGACGTGGCGTGTGTGACTCGCCACTAAATAAAGTCACTTGCTCCTGGGTGTCGGGCCCGGGGGCTGGTGCTCAAGGTGGGAGGCGGGTTTTCGGATCTGCTGACCCCAGAAATACCACCAAGCATTCAGTCTGCCGGTTGCATGCGAAGACGAACGTTGATTACACTGAAGGCAAATGTTTTAGGTGGGAGGCGGGTCTTCGGGTCTGCCAACTCCAGAGATACCACCAAACATTTGATCGTCGAGTCGCTGTCATGGGTCGCGCAGGTACACGGGTCGGGTAGCCAGGTAGAGGAGAGCCCCGCAGTTCATTGTTTGTGTCTCTACTTGCTTTTCAGATTTTGAGGAATTTTGGTGGGCGGTGTATGAATCCGCGTCGATGTCTTGAAAATTCCTCTTCCGGTCCAGCAAGATCAAACGAACTGGAGACATTTGTTCCCACCCTACACCCTTGTTCCGTATCAAGTTTTTGTGTCATAGTTTTCCCGTGATATTTTTTGTTTGTTCTTTGAATTAAAAATAACATTTAAACTTAATGTTAAATCTGTGAGAGTTTTCTTTCCTGAACATTTTCCTTTGTTTAACTGCACTTCGGCTTCCGCACATTTTGATTTGTCCGTTACCCGTGTTTACCGTTATTGGAAAACGGTAATTTTTTGTGCTCTCAACTGAGCTGTTTGACTTCCGTTTATTGGACGCGTTGAGTTTGCATTGAAACCTGTATTCGATTACCGTTGAGTACAGCGTAAATTGACGTATTGTTCTGATTTGGGATCGATTCGTAAACGCTCGTCACTCCCGGTAGAAGATTCTCGTGGCTCGTAGCAGGCAACTAGTTTCCGTGACAGAAACTATTCCCCAGTGACGATTTGGTCGCTACACAGTGTATAAATACACACGAGCGGCAGCCTAGTGGCTTTTTGGTCAGAGACGCTAAATCTCTTTGTTCTTGCTACGCGTAGTGTTGGGTTTAGTTAGTCACTTGTGACTAGTAGCATAAAGGTTTCGAGTGTTAAACATTTTGGGTAATTAATACTTGGGTTCTATTCGGGTAATATATAACATTATTGGCGACGGGGATTTTGATTTTTTTTAAAAATGGATCAGAGTAAATTACAAATTTTGTTCGAACAGCAAATAAAGTTGATGGAATTATTAGTTCAAAGTATAATTCCAGCGAGCAGCAGTGCTCCGCCATCCGTCGATGGTATTGCTAATAGTATCCATGAATTTAATTTCGATGCTGAGGCTGATGTCACGTTCGAGACGTGGTTCCGTAGTTATGAAGATTTATTCCGCGTAGATTTTGCCGCACAGGACGATGCGTGGAAAGTGTGACTCCTACTTCGCAAACTTGGCGCCAGTGAACTTGATAAATATTGTAACTTGATCTTGCACAAAACCCACGCGATCGTTCATTCATACAGACGGTCGAAACACTGAAACAACTATTACGAGACAGGTCATCACTCTTTAACACACGTTATCGATGCCTAAAGCTAGTTATGCAGGAATCCGACGATTTCTTAATATACATGGGCATTGTTAACAGAGAGTGCGAGCGTTTTAAGCTTCGTTCACTAACGGATGATCAATTTAAATCGCTCATATTTATATGCAGTTTCCCGTATTCCAGTTTCACAGATATCAGGACCCGGCTCCTTAATCGATTGGAACAGCACCCCTCACTCACGCTACAAGCCATTGGTGACGAGTATCTTCAAATGGTGAATCTCCAACGGGACTCAGCTATGGTCCAATATGGGGTCTATGGCAAAGCTTATGTCAATCTTCATCGGGATCCGGCTATGGTCCACCTGGGGGACCATGGCAAACACGCGGTGCAAACAATCCAAAAGAAGATACGCATTCTTGGCCCGAATCAATCTGGTTCCCAAAAACCAAGTCCATCTTCGCCAGGATCCAAGAAGCCTCCTTCTGCGTGTTGGCTTTGCGGCGCATTAAATTTCGTCAAATTCTGCCCGTTCAAGCAACACCGATGTCAACGATGTAACATCGTTGGTCACAAGGATGATTTCTGTCAACAGAGTATTGGTCTCTCGAGGTCTTCACACAAGCCTTCGAAGAAGATATATATATATATATATATATGTATAAATAAAATCAAAATCAATGGGACGAGGATAGTTCATTCCTTGTTGGGGGGGAAATTGAGCTCTCAGTTAATTGTCAAGTTTTGATTTGAATATAGATAAACTGTTTAAGCATACCGAATCGGATGGCAGGGAATTCCAAACAAAACACACACGCCCAGAATACCTGCAACAGTTCCGTTTGAAATGTGGTATTTCCAACTTGCAACCATGGCCACGGCTGTTGCTGGAAGTTCGGAGGTGGAATAATATGTCCAGGAAGTGGGAAACAATATTAAGTATTTTGTATGCGAGGATCAGATCACCTCGCATTCTTCTTTGTGTAAGTGTCCTCAGCTTAAGTTGTCTGAGTCGCCCGGCGAATGGCGTATTTTCGAGTCCAATGACCAGCTCAGAAGCTCTTTTTATGCGATCCAGAAGTAAGATGTCTTTTTGGAGCCATGGTGTACAGGCTTGTGCGGCATAATCTAGAACCGGAGGTATATATGTATTCATCACGAAATGAAAACACCCAGGGAAAAAACGTCCAAATTTCCGCCGTAACATGCCGAGCAGTCGAGACGCGCTTTTGTAAACGGTTTCGCATTGTAAACCATTTATCAAACTGCCGCAAATCCAGACACCGAGGTCATTTTCTTCTTTGGTGTACTCCAGGTTTATGTCGCCGAGCTTGTATGGATAGGAAAAGCCAAGGTCACGACCAATCTGAATCATCTTCGACTTTTGCATATTCAATGACAGTTTATTTTCGGATGACCGTTTTACAAAGCATTTAAATCGTTTTGCAGCAAAATACAATCGTTAGCATTTCAGATTCGGCTCCATACTTTTACAATGTCAGCAAACAAGACCAACTTACTATAATTTGTTATTGTTATATCGTTCATATATATTAGAAACAGTATTGGTACAAGCACTGAGCCTCGTTGAACACCGCTAGTGACATATATGTTCTTCGATGATAGGCCGTTTATGTAACGTCTGTGACGTGAGTAACGCGTATTCCACCCGTTTCTTAGTTCGACAAATTCAAAACCACAATTCGGATGTTATACGGTACTGTAATTAGCAACAATTACAACAACAATAATTATACAAACCTCAACTCTATAGGAACGTACAGCAAACAGTGGGGTCAAAATACTCCAGAATCAATTATATCAATGCAAACAAGTTCAATGACGACCTGAGATATAAATAGAATGAAAGGAGTTACCAAAATTGCCGTCCAAAATGTCTATCAAAGACAAGACACCCAAAAGTGGTGTCAAAATAAAAGCCAAATACAAGTGCCCAAAATGGCAATCAAATTCAACAACAATGACCGACAATGGCTTCAACAATGAATTAAAACAAAAGCTTCACCAAATATGTGAACAGAAGATTTCCAATAAAATAATTACAAAAAGCAATGTTTTATATCAAAATACTGTAGGAAAATAAAACACAAGCAAAATCTATTTAACAAAATTCAAGTTTTGTAACTAAGTTCAAAATAAAAGAAATGTTAAAGGGAAAGGAAGAATTTCAAACTACTTTGAACCTTACACCTCCGACCAAATTCTTTCTAGGGCCTAACTGTACAAACCCAGAATAGCAAATGACTTTATTTAGTGGCGAGTCACACACGCCACGTCGCATTGCCATCATTGGACACATGTGGCTTTTTATAGGGAAATAGTTTGCCAGACTAAGACCCACCACGTCCTCCGGTTCTGCCACCGTCCCCTACAAGTAGCTTATGCATGCAACCTCGCCCAAACGAGCCTTGTGTATTTCATCCTCAAACAGCGACATCTCGCGCCAATTAAACAAATCTAATGTGCAAATTATTATTAGTGTATCATGAGATCGAAACACAAATAACACATCAGGTACACAACGGAACACTTTACTCCAATCATATGGATTGTCATGGCTACCATCTGTCGCCCACCCTTTCGGCTGACTCAGTGTCATGTGAACCAGGCTTACTATTCATTGGAGCTGAATAGGTGTCAGGTGTGCCAGGCTTGCTCTCACTCGTATCTGAATTAGTGTCGGGAAATTCAGTCACAAAATCCGACTGAGCTAATTCAGTGTCAGGTAACTCAGCTTCGTGAGCACAACCGACAACACAAACATCAAGATCCTTCAACTTTACATCAATAAAAACCCTTTCTTGACAATCAGTCACAAAATCCGACTGAGCTAATTCAGTGTCAGTTAACTCAGCTTCCCGAGAACAACCGACAGCACAAACGTCAAAACCCATCAAATTTACATCGATAGAAACCGTTTCTTGGCACTCAACGATGCTAACATGCCTTGCTATGGAATCCTTTTGGCAACATTTACACAACTGACCAAATCGACTCCAATCAATAAGAGCTCGACGTGTCACAAAGTCTGTGAGTTGCTGGAAAGTAATTTCTAATCCCTCGCAGTATACAGCATTCTTCAGATCAGTCCACTGTTGCTGGAACACAGCCGGTAATATATGCACAATATACTCCAAAGTGTCACTTGCATTCAAAACCGCCTGGCACTCCAATAGAGTGAGGGCAACCTGACATTTATGCATTGAGGAGGCAAGAACAGCGAAGCCTTCTGACTGGCCAATCAATCGTCGGGCCTCTCCAAATAACTCATCTAATACTGAGTGAGCCACATTACAAGCTAGGTCTGAAGCTCGTTTATGACAGGTACCATGAGTTAATTTCAAGATTGTAGCATTAGCAATCGCTAAATCTTGCTCCAATTCAAGTGCCCGTTTAGAAGTTGCACAGCTACCGTCGAGATCATGTCTACCAACAGATGGAGATTCAAAATCATCCGCACCATTGTGACTATCTTTTAGGGACTTAACCGAACCACGCACTAAACTTGCTAAATGTTCGGGCATTTTATACAAAAGGATTCAAAGGGAAAAAAGGAAACAAATAAAAAGGGACGTCACCGATATTGTAAACTGAATCGATTCGCGAATCTTCAACTGCACTTCTCGCCAAGTTCGAGAAGAATCAAATTTCAAGTTCAGTACTGTATTTTCTCCAATTGAGACAAATACGATACATATCGAATTCCAAGATGAGTACTGCTTCAACGAACCAAATTGAGTACTTCCAAAAATTGTAATGCTTCGACGCACCAAGTTGAGTACTGTATTTTCTCCAATTGAGACAAATACGGTACAAATCGAATTCCAAAATTGAATACTGCTTCCACGAACCAAGTTGAGTACTGTAACGTCTGTGACGTGAGTAACGCGTATTCCACCCGTTTCTTAGTTCGACAAATTCAAAACCACAATTCGGATGTTATACGGTACTGTAATTAGCAACAATTACAACAACAAGAATTATACAAACCTCAACTGTATAGGAACGTACAGCAAACAGTGGAGTCAAAATACTCCAGAATCAATTATATCAATGCAAACAAGTTCAATGACGACCTGAGATATAAATAGAATGAAAGAAATTACCAAAATTGCCGTCCAAAATGTCTATCAAAGACAAAACACCCAAAAGTGGTGTCAAAATACAAGCCAATTTCAAGTGCCCAAAATGGCAATCAAATTTAACAACAATGACCGACAATGGCCTCAACAATGAATTAAAACAAAAGCTCCACCAAATATGTGAACAGAAGATTTCCAATAAAATAATTACAAAAAGAAATATTTTATATCAAATTACTGTAGGAAAATAAAACACAAGCAAAATCTATTTCACAAAATCCAAGTTTTGTAACCAAGTTCAGAATAAAACGAATGTTGAAGGGTAAAGAAGTATTTCAAACTACTTTGAACCTTACACACCGTATCCCTCTTATTATAATAATTATATTCCCCAAACTTTATTTTATAATCCTTATGTTTCTCGCTCCAATTATTAACCATACTTTAACACTGATACTACTTTTTTCAAAAATACATAAATTGAATTTTAAGCATAGTAAACTCTCAATGCACTCACCCCAAATCCTTTAACTTCCGACCTTTGTATTGTTTGTTTTCTGGTCATAAATGATAGATCAATTAAACCTAAAATCCATATACTAAAATTTTACCTATCTTCTAAACTTGTATATATTATTCTTATAACTGAATCCTGGACCCGTGATGATCACTCTGACTCTAAAATCATGATACCCAACTACCAGGTATTTAGGAGAAACCGCACTCTGAAACGAGGTGGTGGTTGCCTCATTTAAGTGCATTCAAGATTTAAAGCTAATAGTATAACATCTTCGAATTTGACAGAACTTGAAGATTCACTATGGATAGAACTATCTATACTAGATCTTTTAATAGGCTGCATCTACTACCCACCAGGCTTAACTTCATATAATCTGAATACATTAACTCAAGCTTTCATCGAAACGTCTTCACATCATGTACGCCATACACTTATAGCCGGTGATTTTGACATGACTATACTGGCACAAACGAAGTAAAGTTAGCTCTCATACAAATTTGATGAAAACGCTTGACTTACTAGGTTACAAACAATTTAAATAAATAAATAAATAAATAAATAATTTATTCTTGGAACTCCAAGGCATGCTAAGCATGATCGAGAATTATCAAAGTTGTTTGTATACATGAAGCATAAAAAATGGACAATAATTATTGACATTTTCAAGGTCATACGTGCTGGTAATATTTCGTTTGTTAAAATGGCCAAGGTAAATGATAATCAATCAGTTTTACAGAAATTCAATATATGAGCAGTTATTGTATGAAAAGAAAATCGGGTGAAGGGAAAAATGACACAAAAAATATTAAAGAACGATGGACCGGAACATCGAAGATGTGAGGAATCTCGAAGAGTCAGAATCTTTGAAAATGTTCAGTTGGAACACATTATTATTGTCGAATATATGTTTCGAATGGAGAGTGTCCTTTTGTGGGTATTCGTAGAAGATTCGGCGTCGCAGTGTTGACTCGTTTGTGAGCCGGAATTCTTTATATGGATGTAAACATTTAATCTGGAAAATGAATACTAAGAGACGGAGTGACTGTTTATTATGAAAGTTGAAAAACTGATATCACTATTATTATCCAGCAATGCCATGATTGTATAGTTCATTTAATGAGACATCTAGGTTGAGAAGTTTCAATAATTTTTCAACTGTGAGAAATGAATTCAGATGTGATTTAAAATCACATAGTGAGGTACAAAGTCTTATGTTTTTCGGAAGAAGACTGATTTGTAGAAATAATTGTAATTTTGCGTTTCTTATGACCGAAACGCCTCTGCATACGGGTGAGGTCTGGCTTCATAGTAACGTTAGAAAATCTGGGAATGGATTTCAAAATATTTCTATTCTCTAATATATATGAAACGAAACATTTATCGGTGAATTTTATAAGTATTGGAGTTCGTTGTTTCATGCTCTTTTAGCGTAAAGGGACAAAATCAGCACAATCTACCGGAATACCGTATGAAGTGAGAAAACACCTTTTCAAGTCATTTAAAGCTACATTAAATAAAATGATATTCTAAGAACGAGTTTCTCTTTGAGTAATTTCAGTAAAAAGAGTTTCAAAAAATTCATTGGTTTGCATAAGGATATCTTGATCAATGATGGAATTGGGCTTCATAAGAGATAATAAAGGTTTAAGAGAGTCAAATAAAATCTGAAAAGTTGTTATTTCAGATTTTAATTTTTTCAATTTATTTAAGATTGAAGAGGTGTCATTATCTAACCTTACGGTACAATTTCTTGACTTAGTATTTACTCCAAATATTGATCCGAACAACTTACTTATATTGCCTTCCCCCTTTAATGGGGACCATAAAATATTATCCTTCCATCTATCATGCACTTTCAAAGCTACCAATGAGGTCAAGACTCTTCACTGTTTCATCGATTGGAACTTACTTTCAACACTTATAAGGATTTAAGATTGGTTTCAATTCTTTCTTTCACATGATTTTCCAACTATATCCTCGACATTCCATTCGAAAATTATAGGTTAAATCGATAAAGCTAACAGTTCTGAAAAACACATGAAACAAACTAGGCTCGAGAAAATGGAAAAGAATATAAATGAGTGGTCTACAGTTGCAATTACCAATAACGACATCTTTGCTCGTTTACGTACCTATGAACTATTGAGTGACCAAAAACTCATTATGGACCACACATTGATTGCATCGGAAAATGGAGCACTGAACAGTTGTGATAAACTAAAATCATTTAGCGGGTCATTTAAATCATGATCCGTAAACTCGACCAGCAAAGTAGATTTAATTATTCAGGATCGAACTTATAATTCGGCAGAAATAAGAATCACAGACCCTATTACAATCTGCGAAGAATTTCCTAAATATTTTAATACCATCTACAATACTTCCAACTATAAGGATATTACTAGAACATTCCGGTCACCCAGTGTATTAAACACTATATGCATAAATCTGAATGACATTATTGAAGTCTGCAAGCAAACTCCGTCCAGGCTCAAGCCAGTCATAACGGGCATTCCACCCGCCATTTGCAGAATGCGTGGTGACGATTTCAAACTACTTCTACTGAATTTATTTAACTCTTCAATTGAATCTGGAATCTTCCCTTCAGAATGGAAACCCTCTGTTGTTACACCCAGACATAAATCTGGCTCCAAGCAGACGGTATCAAATTATCGCCCAATTAACAACACAGCAATACTATCTAGATTACTTGAAAAATAATAAAAAAGCAATCTTAAATCACTTATCTCCAAGTTTCTTCTCTAGAGCTCAACATGGCTTCCTAAATATAAGATCATGCATTACATGTCAGATTGAATACCTTGAATATATTACTACATCGATTGAGGAAGGTCTGGCAGTTGTAGTTGTCTTCCTAGACATAACTGAAACATTTGATACTGTTCCTCATAAGATATTATTATCGAAACTTGAATCATATGGCATCTGCCGTAATGTTCTTTCCTGGTTAACTACTTTTTTCACTGATCACACTTACTCTGTTGAAGTTATTGGCTGTAGATCACGCATCCTACCTATTCCCAGTGGTTGATTTAAGGTAGCGTATTAGGCCCCTTACTATTTCTTATATATATAAATGACATACATAACGTCATTTCACATAGCAAACTGTTCTTATCCGCTGATTATATGAAAGTTGTTAGCACCTTCCCAGTTAATCAAGCGCAAACTTATATATCTCGACTAAACAATGATTTAGCTGCACTTGTAGATTGGGCAAAAAATAATGGTCTAACGTTCTCAACAGCAAAATCTAATTTTATGCCTATAAGATGCACGATACAAAATAATTCAATCCTTCTAAACAATAACGCAATTCAAATGATTGACAGCACGCGTGATTTAGGATTTTGATATTCTTCATCACTCACTAAAGCCAGACAAAGTATGAATACTATACACAGATCTATAATTCAGCCTCATTGTAAACTAGAAATGTATAAATTATTCACCATTCCTATCTTTGACTATTGTAACATAATATATACCAATATAAATAAAACTGAGAGCATAGTTTTAGAAAAGATACAACGTACTTTTTCAAAATCAATAGTCGGTTATACCACCAAACAACTTTGAATACCGTTACCTTTATATTTATTGAACGTTAAATTCCGCTTAAACAAATGAACTTGAACAAATTGTTTTTGCAAATGTACATACTATAATCTGATTGTACAAAGCTATTAGAAATTATTAATCGTGTTTAACATGCCTTGGATTTCCAAGAATAAATTTATTTATTTATTTATTTAAGAAGATTGGGAATTTTTTCTTCGGTAAGGAATGAAGCCAAATGT
This sequence comes from Atriophallophorus winterbourni, assembly GCA_013407085.1. NCBI lineage: Eukaryota > Metazoa > Platyhelminthes > Trematoda > Plagiorchiida > Microphallidae > Atriophallophorus > Atriophallophorus winterbourni. The sequence goes on along the minus strand of JACCGJ010013907.1, from coordinate 682 downwards.
GATTCGAATTTATTTAAAGAGGAGCTAAGTCTTATATATTTTGTAAGATGATTCCGCAGTTTAGCATATTTAGTTAAGAAGAAATTGTTACATATTTTAGTACGAACCCTTGGAATGTGATTTTAAATCACATCTGAATTCATTTCTCACAGTTGAAAAATTAATGAAACTTCTCAACCTAGATGTCTCATTAGATGAACTATACAATCATGGCATTGCTGGATATTAACAGTGATATCAGTTCTTCAACTTTCATAGTGAACAGTTACTCCGTCCCTTAGAATCTATTTTCCAGATTACCTCTTTACATCCATATGAAGAATTCCGGTCCACAAACGAGTCAACACTGGGACGCCAAATCTTCTACGAATACCCACGAAAAGACACTCTCCATTTAGAACATATATTCGACAATAATAATGTGTTCCAACTAAACATTTTTGAAGATTCTCTCGCTTCGAGATTCCTCGCATCTTCGATGTTCCGGTCCATCGTTCTTCAATATTCTTCGTATCATTTTTCCCCTCACCCGATTTTCTTTTCATACAATAACTGCTCATATACTGAATTTCTGTAAAACTGACTGATTATCATTTACCTGGACCATTTTAACGAACGAAAAAATATCAGCACGTATGACCTTGAAAATGTTCATAATTGTTCATTTTTATGTTTTATGTAT
>JACCGJ010013906.1:0-103387 GCA_013407085.1 Atriophallophorus winterbourni | reverse complement strand
GCGATCAGAAAGATATGAACAGAAATCAATTAAATAGGGATCCGGAAATACCAAGTGATGATAATTTTTGAAAATGCTTTGGTAATGTCTAAGAAAACTGTCTGTACAGCTAATCCATGATCTATGGAGGCCGTTATATGGTACAAGTATTCCAGCTGACAGGTAATGCAGGACTTCTGATTTAAAAAGCCATGTTGGAATGGAGAGAAAGCGTTTGGGCCCAAGTAAGCTATTAATGCGTTCTTGATCAACTTTTCGAATAGCCTAGAGAGAAAGGTGTGTGATTAATTGGGCGATAATTACTGACGATGTGCAAATTCCCTGTTTTAATCCGAGGTGCAATGACAGAATGTTTCCATTCGAGGGAGAAAATACCAGATTTATTAGAAAAATTAAACAGGTTTAATAAAATTAAAGGTATATCATCCGTATTTAGTTGCAAGATTGCTGGAGCAAAGCCCACAATATCAGGCTTGTAAGAAGCTTTGCTTCGCCGACACATTGCGCTTACTTCTTGTAAACTAAAGGAGATGGAATCCATACACATTGAATTAATATTTTGATTCGGGGGTACAGGGTATACACTGGTATTGAATGACTGACTAAAATAGTTCAGAAAAAGCTCACTTATTGCTGAAGAGTCTGATGTTAGTGATTCCCTACCATCATCGTTGAACACAAGTGTATAAATTTTATGTTAACTTAGATATATCGAGATCTCGTTAGACTGTTCAAAGACTTGGTCTTCGAAGCACTGTTCAGGGCCATTCTTTCTTCATTCTCGATGAATTGTAATTTGAATGTTGTAAAAAAGCTAAGAAGTTCATTGAGACGTAAAAATAAATTGAAGTCAGGTGTGTGGTTTACAAAAGCAGAAAGACGGGCTATCTTTTTCAAGATGTTTCATTTTATCAAGTTTAATAGGTTTAGTCTTTCGATGAGTTGATGCAGTTACAATACATCTAGAGAAATTTTTATGAAATATGGAAGAGATAAGATTAAAATCTGGAGATATAAAGAAGTCAGTCCAATCAGAGTTTCTGATTAGTGTCGAAAACTTCATCCGATCAATATAAAGACTATCATTATCTGTGCTGATGGATGTCCGAGTTTCATAAAGATGAAGTTGGCACATAACCATTTTATGATCACAAACAAGAAGGGGCGTTATGACTTGCACATTACTAGGATTAGGACCCCATGTGAAAATAAGGTCTAGAAGGCTTGATTGTCTTGTAGGTTTATCTACTGCTTGAGTGTAACCTAGTAAGCTGATTGCTTCGGAAAAAGAGGCGAATTTTCTAGATAGATGGGGGGAATTTTAGCATGTATAAGGCATGTTAAGATCACCAGCTATAAGTTTATTTTTATGAGGGGTCAGAGAAACTTTAATAAGAGCATTTTTTTATCTTATCAAGATTATGTGAAGATGAAGGAGGTAGGTTGTAAATACAACCTAAAAGGGCGTCCAGTGAAGGTATATCGATCCATAACGAATCATCAAAATCATCCAGTGTAGAAGAAGAATAAAGTTTGGCCGGGATATCCTTAGTAATATATATGATGCAACCACCAGAACGAGTGGAGCACCGATTTTCCCGAAAAATATTATAATTTGGTAGGAAAAGGAGTGTGTCTGCATCTTTATCAGTCGTCCAAGTTTGAGTGATTAAGACTACATCAGTCGGGTTAGCAGATAGGAAAAATTAAAGATCGGACATTTTAGAAGTAATGGATATCGCGTTACATAGGAGGATGCGGATAGGAGAAGTAGAAAGAGGAGTATTAATGATAGGGGCCGGAGATTTGAAACTAGGTTGTGCTACATCGCGTAGATGGGTGGAAACACAAGGGGAAAATTTGAAGGTTGGATATGGTCTTGGATACTAAACATGTGTAACCGAAAGTGATTTACATGAGTGGTCTGAAATTGATGGCGTTAATTTTAGTAAGGGTTTTGGTATTGAAGAGGAAACTTTTGCTGAGGAAAATTTTGCATCGTTATATACCTGGTTTGAAAAAGGTCTAGGTAAGTATTAAACGGGCTCCCGTTAATAAAGAGACGCTGATCTAGGTCACCTGACGCGTATTGAAGTGGAAAATGGTAGGGTCTTGAAAAAGGATAGTGAGGACGTGAATGCTTAGGAAAGAAAGGACTATGGGAAGGACTATTCGGGCCAAATGGGTTAGATGTGACCGGGAAGTGTCTATGGACGGGGTGATAAGTGTATAAACCATGGGGTGGTTTATATTCATCAAAGTTTCGCTTGACCCTATGCATACTATTGATGTGTGGTCCACCTCGAAGCAGTGGCGAATTTGCCTTGAATACAGGAAGCACGAGTTTTTTAGTAGATTTACATGACGATCGAGCTGCGGGGAGTACATCTGCAGTGACCGTTTTAACAATGGTGAGATTGCATTCATGGGCAGGAGTTGTGGTATAAATGTTTAAATTATTTTTAGCTATAAAGGGTATGCTACCTTAAGTTGGTATATCATCAGAAGCTGAGTCTCGGGGTATAGATTTTGATGTGAAATTATCAACAACAATATCCAGGTCTATTAAATTGGTGATAACTGTTGAGGGTTTTACTACGTTGCAATGCTTGGGAAGGCATTTCCGTTGTGAGGGTGTGTTGTCTAGCTTGATCAATACATTGGAAAATTGAGGCAAGGATTTTAAAACATGTTGATTGTTAAGTATGTGTAACGCATAATTTTGGTTAACACATTTTAATAATACCGGGGCACAACTGCGGCTAGAAGGTTCTCTAAACCTAATTACATATACCGATTCCAGGGGGAGGCCATATCGAGACACTACTATCTTTTTAAGGTCCACTAAAGGGTATCTATCGCCTACATTAGGAAGAATAATATTTTTAGCACGGTTCCGACGCTGCTCAATTTCTGATGTCAGCGACACTATGAATCGACCCGTTTGTTGCAGTAGATCAGAGTCTAACACGTAACTAGGGTCGAGAAGGATAGCTAGTGGTTCTAATATACTGCAAATTTTAGAAACCGTGGACAGCCTATCCGCGACTGATTCAATCTTGTTTTCTAGGTTCCGTTCAGTGGACAGAACTGTGGACATATTTCCATCAAGAACCACCGAACATTTTTTTAATTGAGATGTAGTTCGGTGTGTTGCTCTTGAAGATTTCAATAGCTTGTAATGAGACATATCGACAGTATAAATATAAGTATGTGTAGTGCAGATGAAAGACTTGCCAAAACTTTTGATCGCTTCGTCCGATTGGCGGTTTATAAACGATATTCTCTACAGCTATGGGATGTGATGTAAGTATTAGGTCCATGGTAGACGGCTGGTCTGATCCCCTCATACGGGTAAATCCAAAAACTTTTTTATAAAGTGGTGCCTAATCCAAAATGGCTCGAAGTTCATTTTCAAGTGTATTTGATGGATGATTATTCCGGCTATAGAGCTGGAAAAAGTTGAAATCCCCAATTATTAATATTTGAGTATCGTACCCTGTTGTTACATAGCATTAATCAGTTTATTATTTAGGCCGAGAGTTGCTGTTGGAAAACGATAGATCATTCGAATAATACATTGATCTCCTGAAGTAAGGGTCAGAGTGCACCAAAGTGTATCCGTGATTAAGGGTCTGGTTGTTCATAGCTCTACAGATAAACGATTGCTTGAAGAAGAGTGCTGCTCCTCCGTCATCGCCTAAACGGTCATCTCGGAATGGAGACATGCTGGGCAAAGAGAGTTTATTATTAGACAATGAGGCATTGAACCACGTTTCTGTTATTGCAACTATATCTGGCGAAGTTTCATTACAAATCTCAGACAATTTGATTAATTTGTTGAAAAAGCTTTGCGCGTTTGTAAAGATGCAATATATCGTATTTTTCGTGATAATGACAGGGTGTAAACTAAAGTTATTGGTCCGGCTTCTCTGGAGTCGAACTTAACAAGCAGTTATGAATCATGTGGTATGTGATAAGGCGTTAAACAGTGTGATGCCGTGTCCCTCCGAATAGTCAGTGTCTGAGATGGTAAAACTTATGTGCTTCTTATTGGTTTACGACCGCTCAAATCGACAATTAGTTTTCGGTGTGAATTGCTCAGTCTGACTAGATTTGAGCCGGACCTACGACGTTTGTTGATGTATCAATTTCTTAAATTTAGATGGAAACGCTGCTATCTGCTGTCCTCAGACAGGAGAGTGTTGAACTGATGTCATTGTGTTTGGGTGGGCTAAGTCTAACATCGTAGTGTTCGTTTTCCTTTTTCCATTCCGACTTTACTATTTCAGCCATAGCGCTGGTCAATCCCATTTATATTTCTGGCTAAAAAGAAACTCGAAAATTGTCCACAACAATTTCTTTATAAATATCTAGAGAACACGCAATGTAGCACCATTGTTCGACGTCGTGCTCTACGGTATCCTGAATCGATTCTCTAGAAGTATTTTCTGTTACACCAAGTAGAACTATACTTTGCGAGACGGTTTGTTTCCTGGTGTTCAACCTACCCTTCCTTTCCCACCATGGAACATCGCGCAGTTCTTTTAACGTAACGGGAAGTCAGACTTTTTCGAGTTCAAAACATTTGGTGTTTGTTTTTGTGAGTCGGGTACAGCTGTTTTACAGTTTACAGCTGAGGTTGACCGTGACAGCATATCTCGGTAAGAATTTCCAAACTTTGAAGTCGTTTTAACTGGTTCCAAAACTGGATCAACCCTGCTTATTTTCTTTTTTGGCACACGAATAGCCTTGGCCTCAGATTCCCTCAATGGTGGTTTTAAAATCGTTGTATTGATATGATGGTTTACATCAGTGATCACTTGCGTACTCAAAAGATTTATCAATATTTCTTTCACACGTTGAAGGCACAACTTCAAACCGGCCATTTTGTGTTCTAATTTCGCTTCGAAAGTATCGACATCTTGCAAAGATTTACCACTGCAACGAACACAGACATAGCAGGCACCTGGAACCCTTCCATTATTTAATCATGCTATCGAATCAAAAGCTAAAGTACAGGCACATTTACCACGGATTTTACCCATACACAGAAAACACGTTATGACTTTACGCGCCATGGGACTCACCGGTTTTTCACATGATTTGCGCGTGACTTCGAAACAATTCTGTGTGTCGAAATTCGTCCTATCACCTGGTCCGGCCGTGACCATTGTTGCGTTCGCACTGAGGTCAATTTGGTTCCATGTCGCTGTCACAGCTTCATTGATCGATCGTATTGTCTGTATATCAGATCTCGTGATACGGTCAAATGTGTTAGTAGCCTGAAGTAGGTTGTTCTGCTGAGTGGTGGGCGTTTGGTCGGCAGGTCGACGTGGGTGCTTTGGAACTCGTGATTTCGTCATTTCGCAAATAATCCACTATAACTCGTTAACCACACAAGGTACAATGCAGAAAAAGTTATCAAAATGCGTAGCTCAACGCGATCTTTGCGATAAAAGCAAAAACCGTAGAATAGTTTACGATTAAAAAAGTTTGCACGCGTGAGCAAACTGTGATATTTACGCCGATTTCATAACTCTGCTGCCAATTAGTTGACAAGAGCAAAACAAATAAATTCCGATAGACATGATCGAAAGTAGCACAGAATTCTTGGAATGAGAGAAATCCAAACTCATTCAGCAAAAGATATGAGCAGAAGTGTCAGAGCAAAAATGCGACCGCACAGTAGGTTCACTACGTTGAAGATTTGTTGGTCCATAAACAGCCAGTAAGCGTAACTTCGAGCGAGGCTTTTCAAGCGACTGATTCCTGGGTGGCCCACGTGAAACTGTTTAAGTACCTTCTCCTGTAAGAATTCACGAATAACCATACGACTCATCATCATAAGGCATCCTTCAACGTCGGTGAGAGCTAATCTCCTTTTTGCAAACTCCTTGAGTTTTTTATCAGTTATTGCGGCAGGCCAACCACACTTCATTTGCTGCAGGACTGCTTGAATCGTGTCATCTTTTGATGCCTCTTGGCTGACTCGCTTAAATGTGATTGTTATTTGTTCCAAATCTTGTTTGGAGATTGCGTATGTGTGCTGACTATTTTCATCCGTGACGTTAGAAATTAATATTTCTTCTTCTGAATTATTGTTACTATGCATTGAGAATAGTTTTGACAACGCATCTGCGTGCCCGAAAATCTTGGTATTCACAAATTTGAGGTTGAAATAATATTCAATTTGTATCCTGGCCCAGCGTTAAAATCGATTGGCTCCGAAGATTAAAAGAAGTGATTTATGGTCGGTACATAGAGTAAACTTCCGGCCGTGAAGGATTATGTGAAAGTTTCGAACTGCAAACACTATTGACTGTAGTTCTTTCTTCTTGTGGTCAATGCGCGATCCTTTTGAGTACCGTCAGGTATTTTTTGTAGTAGAGCTGCTCTAATTTCGTATTCCGAAGCGTCGACACCGCTATCATGGGTAGTCTTGAGTCATAATGCGTTAGTAGAAAATCAGATTTTAGGACTTCTTTTACTCGTTCAAATGACTGTTGGCATTCGTTCGACCATTCCCACTAAGCAGTCTGCGTGTGTAAATTATTTAGAGGCGCTCGTAATTCATACATCTTGGGTACTTATTTGTGATAGTATTTACCCAAACCCATAAAGGACTCTAGGGTTGCTTTATTGGAAGGTGCTGGCATTTTTTCTGTGGAAGCAATCTTCGAAGGATCTGGCCTTTTGCCCATACTATCTATGACCGTTCCGAAATATGTAATTTTAGGCACATCGAATGAACATTCTCCACACTTGACATGAAATCTATATACAGCTAACCGTTAAAATACCACTTCCAAATGATTTGAATTTTCTTGTTTTGTACGGCTGACAATAATGACGTTATAAAAATATGCAATCGCAAAATCAAGACCCGACAACATTGTGTCCATCACTTGCTCGAATATGGTTGGGGCATATATAACTACAAATTGCAGTCGATTGTAGCAATACAGACCTTTCTGAGTGTTTATAGCTAAGTGTTCTTTACATTCATCTTGAACCTCGACTTGTATGTATGCATCAGAAAAATCTATCTTAGAAAAAACTAGTCCACCTTTTAGTTTCGCGAACACATTATCTGGGATTGGTAGTGGATACCGATGAGTTTCTAGTTCCTCATTGAGTCAAGTTGAAAAGTCGGCACATATTCGCACGGCTCCGTTCGGTTTTCTGACAGTAACTATAGGGGCTGCCCACGCAGAGTAAGAGACTGGATTTGTCATCCTTATGCTTTCTAGTCGATTTAACTTTGCGGTAACGGTTTCAATCGAAGCATATGAGACTGGACGTTTAGGTCGAAAAACTGGTCGACTTCCAACATAAAACTGCTTTTATCTTGTTACATCGTCCGTGTGTGTTTGAAAATACTTGGGGATATGTGCTCATCTAATGTGAAGTGATGGTAGATTGATTCAAGTTACTTAGCAGTGAAACATTATCATCTGAACATGAAGGGTAATTGACGCTAGATGGTTCGCAAATATCCAAAATTGAAAATCTCTATAAATTAAGTTTATCGATCCAGTCGATTCCAAGTGAAAAATCCAGATCAGTAATGTAACAATAACCATTTGAATGAACGACACGGAATGAAAAGTTACATTACAGCTCACATGCGAAACTGACCTACTTACCAGATGCTGATCTGGCAGTATGGTTTGTTTCTTCATATTTCGGGCAACCTTATTGTTGCCACGTTCCTTTGGAGATAATTGTTATGTCAGAAGCCGTATCTAGATGTAGTTTTATCAGGGTCCCGTTGATACGAACGCTTATGTATTTCCGTTGAGTCACTGCGTTTAAACCGGTATTTGTGTAAACCAGATTTGAAATGCTTCTGTTTCTTTTGCTATTCGGTTTACTTGTCGATACCTTTGAAAACGTTCTGCGACACACTGTATTTAAATCACCAACAATTTCGCAATTGTGAGTCCTGTATTTCTTATATCTGCAAAACCGTCCATATTGTAGCATTCCTCAGTGCCAGCACGCACTTCCAGGTTTGTTCTGTTGTAATTTGTTGCTTTGAAATTCTGAGTTGATTCTCTCATCAGATTGAATCGCATTTATATTTGAGACTGGTGGCCATGCATGCTGTTCTATCATCTGTGAATCATGCTTCAGATTCAGCAATTTCTGACATTTTTCACTGACACTCTGTGATATCATGTCGGGGTCAGCTTCCAGATTTGATAACATTTTTGTTCGTAACTCATAGTGATTAGAAGTCTTCAATCCACAAACAAATATCAGATTTTCGAAAGTGTTTTCCTTAAGGATTTTCAGTTTGAACCGTTCACACGACTGATTTAATCTGCTAGAGTATGTTATGATATCTTCATCAACTGTGCAGCAGACTATTGGCATGGATAAACGATTACTTGACTGCTAGAGTTATAAGGGTTAGAGTTGATGGGGCACTATCCAGCCCAGTTAAAGTTACAAGTGGCGTACCTCAAATCTCAGTCTTAAGGCCCATACTCTTCCTCGTGTACGGGAACGATGTACCCGAAATCGTGCGCGGGAAAATCATTTGATTTGCGGATGACATCAAAATCTGGACTAGCATACGCACTTTAGAAGATTGCCAAATTCTCCAAAAAGATCTCGAAGCACTTCATAATTGGTCTTTGCAGAACTGCTTACCATTTACCATCCAAAAATATAAAATGTTAAACGCCGGTAAATCGTTTGAATTTACATACTCTCTGGGATCTCAGCAACATTCATTGGTTACTGAAGAGAAAGACCTGGGCGTGTGGATTATCAGTAACGTGAATTCTTCACGGCAGCGTTCTGTTGTATACAAAATGTCCTGCCAAAGCTTACCATTGCTCAGAAGGATCTTTGGTCGTTAACACCTATATCAGACCAACAATGGAGTATGCTGTTCAAGCATGCTCCCCATGGTTACAAAAGGACATGACCTTGCTGCAACAGGTATACCACCGCGATACAAAACTGGTGATCGAGTTATAAAACAGGCCATACGAGGAGCGGATTCCAACTCTGAACCTGTTTGACTTTTCTTACCGTCGTGTCAGGGGTGACTTGATCCTACCGTTCAACATTCTGCATGCAGTGTATCACATACTTGAACATAAGAAGCACGTGGTAACAGATTGCACGGTTACAAGTTAATTACTCCACATTCCAGATAAAATTGTCGAAGGTTTTTCTTTGCTGTCAGAGTTTGGTTTATATGAAACTCCCCCCTACATATTATTTTCGAAACAAGCCTGAACATGGTCAAGGCTAAACTTGACAAGTATATGTTGACCAAATCTAACCTTGCACCTGATTACACGCGCTGACTTTCCATATGGATAAAACATTTGTGTTGTTTTTATGCACTACCTATATTTTTATTCTGTGGTTACTGTAAAGTATTTGATTTTGGACAATTAAAACTTCAAATAACTTCGAATAACTACCTTTGTGATTTACATAAAGTTTTATCTGATATTGAACAAAGATGAGCGTTCTCCAAAAATGCTGCTGAAACGTTCAGTGGTTTGTACGAAGCTGGAATTTTCGGATTTTTAAGAAGAATAATATTGCAATATTTTTCATGTTCCACTGGCCACAACTTCCTTAACAACGTTCGCACACGATATTATGTGGTAGTCGGGCTCACCAATTATGTAGTGGATAAATGCAAAAATATAACAGGAAAATGTTATAGTAAAAACGGACAAAGGAACGAACTCACGATAAGTTAAAATTCAATGTGTAATGCAAATATCCACACACAAAAATATTCCAGCTCCAAACTCCGGTGTGTCGCGTTGATCAGCAATTATAATTAGCGAAACTGAAAAATGTGGCGACAAATCAATTTTGCTTTTAACCGTTGAGAATCGCAAACACGCTATAATACAGCACTAGCGAACAAAGCAGAAGAGGAACGCGCGCGGAAAAAGTATATTATTGAATAATCGTTGATTAAAACAAACATTGATGGAAGCACAATTTAAAGGAATGTGAAATTACAAGTTGCTACAAGTGACATTAAGTTTTCAACTCTCTCCACATAAGGAATCGATTTTAATCATCGTACTCTTTTAGTCTCCTGCCGTTGAACTTTTTCCAGCTAGTCATGTTCTACCTTACTTTGTGGAAATATTCTGGTAAAACATGTTCGAAAACCGGTGATGTGCAAAAATAATACGCAACATATACTGGTGTTATTGAAAAGAACGATCGTCTAATAGTTCACTATGAGCGATTAGAGGCATCAGCTTTGCTCTTCGTATCCCCTGTGGATTTCAGCCACCATGTCACAAATTTACCAAGGTCAAGTTCACGGTGATTTGTTGAGAGATATTAAAAAGGTCATTAAGTGGTCGTAGGATTGGGAACTTCCTCTGAACTATAGTAAATGTCATCTGTTGACTGCAGCAGTCGACAGAATTACAGTAACTGCGAATAATGGTAGGATCGACTTTCAATCTATTCAGAGGATTAAGGACTTGGGTATAGTCGTGACAGCGGACTTCAAATGGGCTGCGCAGCGTGCCACAGCTGCACAACAAGCTAGAGGAGAACTCTTCTTGCTTAAATCTGTTCTGACATGTAGAACGCCGGAAGTGTTTATCCCTTTATATACAGCGATTGTCAGGTCGCATTTAAAATACTGCGTGCAAGCCTGGAGACCCTTTTTTCAAAAGGACATATTACTACTAGAAATAGTCCAACGACTGGCTACAAAAATGGTTGGAGGTATGTTCGGGAAACCCTACGAAGAACGTCTAATTTCTTTAGGTCTCTTCTCCCTTCGGCGTCGGCGTCTACGGGGTGACCTCATAGAAACTTTCAAAATCCTGAAAGGCTTAGGCGATGAAGGCTGTCAAATCCTGTTCTCTCGAGCGATCAACCCCTCAACTAGAGGACATACATTGAAGCTCGCGAAAAACCACAGCCGTCTGAATCTTAGGCAACACTTTTTCATTGAAAGAGCGTTAAGCTTCTGGAACAAGCTGCCTGAGAAACTAATAGCTTGCGCATCAATAGGTGCATTCAAAAGGGGTTTAGATGCCTTGTGGCTTGGTCTTTTCCCAGACTTTTACCCGTTAATAAACAGGTTGTCTGTCATCAGAATTGTCCATTTTTTGTTCATTTTGAAATTAAATGGTCTTGAAGAGAAACCCTTTCCGTTTTCCTCAGTCGTAGCTACAAATTCTGGGACCAAAGGACGGCTTGGAATACACCGGACGTGCCTTTGCATACGACGAGGATACCAGAGAAAAATGAATTAACTTTGGCAGTATTGGGCGCTCTTTTGAAGCTTTCCACAGACGGAAATTCTGGACGCTCGATTGGCTTATCCCTTGGCGGCGCGATCTTCGAGGATATCCAAATCACATTAAGAAAAAACGCTTTGGCAGTGATGGTCGCTTCTCTGCAGCTTTCCACCAAAAAAATTCTGGACGCTCGATTGGCTTGTTAGCTACATACTGTCCTGTGCAAACTGAACTGAACTGAACTGAACTGAACTAAATCAATACAATGTCAATACTGCTCAATATCCATACAGAACATGGTAATGTTCACGGTTAAAATATTGACTAGTAAGTTAGAAGATTATTTTGTTGAAAAATAATTTAAAATAAATGCAATTGATAAAACTGTCAATCAAAATCATGATATATCAATGATTTTGTTTAACCATATATATTTTCGACCTTCTGTGTAACAACGATACGCCGCTCGGTATCTTTTTCATTTTTAAATTGAGTTCCAACATTATTTCAAACAATGTCGAAACTTATGAAATTATCAGGGCTATTAGATTTTGCTCTCGGTTCCCCTCAGGTAATATTGCAGTGATTCTTCTAAACAACAAAGCCTGGTTGTGTAAATTTCAACTTACTTCACAGTCTTTTACATCATATAATTGAAAACTTGCGCTTGTCAGACCTGGAAGTGAACATTGATGAAAATATCCTGAATCAAACTGGTGATGTCAATATCTTTGATGGGTTGCTTGACAAGGGAGAATCAAAGATTAACTTACAGGTTAGTTAAATAAAATGATTTCACATTACATTGAACTATACATGGGGATCATTATTATAAAAAGTGTTAATTATTTTCGGTCAAATATTGAAATGAACCTGATAGATTAAGCGTACTTTACATATATATAAAAGCAAATACTCCATACATTTTTACTAAGAATTTGATTTCGAGTGGCACATTTTAAAATATCCATTTGTTCATGAGATCGAAACACATGTTAATTTCATCATCAGAATTTGAACTAGAAAATTGTATTGATTACAACCCATCAAATAATTTTCAAGCATACACAAATTATTTTGTTACAAAAGAAAGTTTCATTAATAAATGATAATGGTGCAATTTTCGAGCAAATCTTTAAGAAAACATTTGAGCAAAAGTCTGTTCGTCACAATGTTTGTTATTCTAAAAGCAATGTCATTAACGTCAATAAAACTATTGAGCAATGCAATTCAAAAAGACTGTTAGATTCACCAGCATATGTATTTATTTCAAGAATGTAATTAAAAATACATGTTTCAAGTTTATCAATATATGTTTCGTGTAATATAAATATCATCAAACAGACATTTTCACATAACTTTGCCAGAGGCTACGTTGTTGTCGCTATGATAAAACGAGCAGTACAATTGAAAGAAAAAACATATCTATTGTTATATAGTTGAAAGATAAACAAGTGATGATTTCTGAACAATATGTGTCAGCAACCTTATCGAAAACCACTAGTTATTGAATCGTTTCAGTAAATTTTACGATAAAATGATCGCATTATGTCAACTAAACTGTAATTACTTTTAATTTGAAAACATAATAACACTAGCAAATCTATGTTGCGAGACCTGCAACCTGCCTTATCGGAGCGCATTTTTGTTCTATAAAAATTTATGAAATTTTTATCGCGCTTATAATGTTCACTCTCTTGCAAGCTACGAGTGATTCAAACTATCATCGTTTCCTCATATGTTCCGCAAGTTGTCGGTTAAAAATAAAATGACGAAGAAAATGAAATTCCACAACTATGACAGTAAAAAGCATGACACGTTTCAAGTAACACAATTTAGAATGAAATTAACTACTTACCGAAGAATTAAATTTAACAACACTTTACCTCCTGACACGTTTAGAAAGACTACATGAAAGATTGATACAGATAATAAAAGAAATCTGAAGTAGGAAGTTGTAGAGTTGACTAAATTGAGTATTTTATTCTCAATTCGCTAGATGGCGTGTGAGAAGTTCGTAGAAAAGCAAATACCAAAATTTTTCAACACAATTTAAAGCTAGTTTCAACTGGAAAATGGTAAATTTTTTTAATCAGAGCTCAGTATTGAAAACCATATAAATTGTTTACTAAACAGAAGTTAAAATAAATACGGTGGTGTATGTCTGAATAAAATAGAATTTCTGAAATTAATTGAATTTATATGTGTACGCACTTTAAATTCCATCAAGAGTTGTTCAAGATAATGTAATGAATCCTCTTACGATCACAAATATCTGAATTTCAAGTAAAACACGCTTGCAAATATTCGAGTATATAACATTGACAATGATACAATTTAAAATATATCTTTTATATGTGGATGACATGTTTGAAGTAAGAAAAACTTGGCAAAGTTAAGTGAACTCCAATTCACAATATAACTGAGTATCCATTGATAAAATGAGTGAAAAAAACAACCTTTTAGATTGCCAAACGTGAATGTTATAAGAGTTTAGACCGGAAAACTTGATAGAAAATATACTCAAAGAGCACATGCGAATTAAATATCGGAGTCCGTAATTCAGGGCTGTTCGGCATTTTTCTTGCTCTTCTGCTGAATCACGCTTTTAGGAAGACAACAAAAGGCATTTACCTATTTACGCGGAGTGATGGCAAGCTTTTCAGCCTGAACCGACTTAGAGCGCAAACCAAGGCACGGGATGTGCTCATCCGTGACCTGCTGTTTGACTACGATTCAGCCTTTATTGCTCACTCACAATAAAACCTCCAGTCGCTAATAGACTGTTATTCGTCGGCATGCAAAACCTTTGGGCTAACAATCAGCATGAGCAAGACCATAGTCCTTGGTCAAGGAACTGCATCGCCTCAAATCATTACTGTTGGAAACTGTTAGCTTGAACCAGTACATCATTCCGCATATCTTGGTTCAACCATTGCAGGTGACCTCCCTCTAGACACGGAGATTGATAAGCGGATTAGCAGAGCAGCTGTCATTTTGTCCCGATTGAACTCTCATGTTTAGCGTAACCGCAAGTTGGATTTAAAGAAAACGATGATGGTATACAACGCGTGCGTATTAAACGGAAGCTGAATGCTTTCCATCTACCAAGCATCCGTCGTATCTTAAACATATCTTGAATGAACAGAGTGACTAATGCTAAAGTGCGTTCAAAAGCTGTTCTACAGAGCATGTTAACCATATTACTACAGCGCCGCCTGCGGTGGCTTCGTCATGTCTACAGAATGGAAAATGGTTGTATTCCGGAAGATATACTCTATATTAAGTTGAAATTAGGAAGTTAAACATTAGGCAGACAGCTCTTGCTATACAAAGACGTTTGCAAAAGAGATATGAGAGCTCTTGCATTGACTTCGCGAGTTAGGAAGAACTTGCTCTTAACCGCTTACATAGGAGGCATTGTGTACAACGTCGTCTGCAATCTGAGAAGGAGCAGATACAACTCTTGACTGCTAAACACAGATCACGCCGCCAGCATGCAACTGACGCCCTACAACAGAGTTTTGCCTATTGTTGCAAACGCTGCGGGAGAGATTGTTCCTTCCGAATCAAACTGTTTAGTCATTCAAAAAGCTGTAGAACATGAAAATTCAAGCGACTGTGATGTACATCCATGGTCGACATCGACCGAAGTAGAACAACAAAAACAACAATTCATGGCTAGGCAAGGTTTGGTCTTAGGTGAGAATAAAATTCTGGACGGGAAATGGGGCTCGGGATCAGCGTTGGATTGAGGTGTGGCGCAACAACATGATAGTCGTTTCTACCTCAATTGAGCGGACATTATTATTTTCCTAGCAATTGTATTGTTCAGAAACTGCTAACAAATATATTGTCAAGTAAATTTGTGCCACTATTTACGCCATCCCAACTTAGACTGATCATCGTAATGCATTCTTTCATCGCTCTTCGCCTGTGCTATTCATATTTGATTACACATTATAAAACGTTTCGTGTATTATTGTTTTGATTTTACATCATTAACATACAGTTAAGATTGAGACTTGCTATCATCGAACGCTAAATTTTAGTTTCAGTACAGATGAGTTTATTTTAGATGACCTTGAAAAAGATTTTACACGTGTTAAAACATATTATTTTGTCATACACAGTGATACTTTCTAACTATCTGGCCTATAACAGGTGAAAACGCCCATTTTTAACGGATCCTCGGTCATACATCATCGCTACAAACGGAAACCAGTATTAACTGTGTACACAATATTGCACAGCGTTTATCGAAAAAAAACAGTGTTGGCCCTAGTCTACTAAAATCGTTCAGTTCTCCCCTTTTATACACATCTGAGAAGAAAATTACTCAAACATATATTTTCGATCGAAATTTAATTTCTCCACGTCACAATTAAAATTACTTTTCTCCTCCTTTGAAGCACATGGCCGCAAACATTCAAGTACGATTTTTTCAACTTTCATACGTATATCTTATGTTATTGTACAGCTATTTGATCTTGAAACTCGAATCTTGAATTGTCTTCGAAAGTGTTTGCTGATTTTAGGATTCAAGAATTTATGGCGAAAATGAGGACTTAGCTTCCTAATTACCATATCATAGTAAATATTCGTTCATGAAGAAGAAATTATACGTCATCGTGTTTTGTCACGTATAGTCCAGCTGATTGCATACCGTGCATTAATACGTAAGTGTAGTCAAATTGTTTCCCAGCAAATACGCGTCCAAATTTTGAATGAATATTTCGACGCTGAGAGCGGTAACAATAGTTTCTGGAAGTGCATTACAAATGTAACAGACACGTACACAGTAAAAATATCAGTGACAGCTAATACATGAATAAGGGAATTTGTAGTGTCGTCCAGTGGCCACGTGTATTTGCATGTTTTAACGGCTAAGGTGGAATGTACAATATGTTGTCTGTAATTATTACATTACTCCGAAGTCTTTTTTATATTGAGGTAGGAAGGCTCAGCTTATGCATACGTTACTCATGTGTTATGTTCTGGAAACCACTTACGACTTTGTTTGCACGTTATTTAATTTTATCAAGCAAGGGAGTCCAGAACTTGCTTCAAATTATCTCAACCTTATTATTTATTCTAAATTCAGAATTATATTTGTTGCAAAACAATTTGAATTCAGCTGTATATTAATTCAGCATGTGCATTAAGTATTATTTCTGTCTAATCGAATATTTAATATCCTAAGATAATTGTAACGATAAATACTTAAATGTGGAAAATAAGATTTTAATGATGCCACACATACCTCGTTACATGCCAGTACTTTGAGAACGTGTAGCAATTTGTTGAACGATTGACCAAGGCTAAACATCTGCATGCCACTTTTCACTGGATCGCCAGATAGTATTTTTAGCAACTGTGATTTACCGGACCCCCAACTTATTCACGTTGACAATTTTACGTTCACGAGAGCTATGTGACGGCACTTCTCTACCGTTGTACACATTTGAACTATCGCGATACCATCTTCATTGTCTCCTACTCTCGTGTGACGTTCTTGTAGTAGTCGGTCCACTAAAATTGGCGAGCCCGGCGTGATACACGCATCCTTCTTGTATTACCATTTCTCGCTTTATCAATTGAGGTCAAGATACTCTACAAACACCGGCATACATTATAATTCATCCCAACAAACGTTGGGAAATCGCATCCACCAAAATTCTCAAATTCTAACTCAAAATCACCTTTCTTATTTTCTCGTGTGAACGATGTTTTCACGAGGTTAATCGTTTGATTGCATTGTGTAGATACAGTATTTGATCACATTTCGCTATTCCAATCACAGGAGAGATTGCGCAAAATTGAAGAACAACTGCAAGCCTTGAATTCTTTACCGAATAACACGGAGCTGCTTGGAGATTTGGAACAATGCGGCGAACAGAAAGGCACGGAAAACACGAGGAAAGTGTCAGGGTTGTGGCAGCATGTACAACTGTCACGGAGGGTAGACGCAACCGAGGAAGGTGTTTCCAGGGTGAGCCAAATATGATATTGTGCGAGGATTGGTTAACCATGCAATCAATGATGGAGCAATAACAAACCAAATTAAAACAGTTGAAACATTGATACAACTCTAGATTGAACGTCTAAGGTGTAGCAAAATATTTATATTTGTATGCTTTTCCATCACTCACACTCCACGACCGATTTCGTGCTGTTTGCAATAATTAGCTAGAGTCTGGACGGCTTTGCATGTCTTGAACTTGAACTACTTTAGATTCAATATGTAATTGAAACACTTTTCGAGAAAAGCGATATCGATTTTAGCAATTAACTCAACTCAACTCATCGATATACCATTTTTGTAGCATATTGTACAGTCTTATTTCTGAAATATCAACTGGAATCTTAAAATAAATTTAACGATTGGCTATGCCATGACTAATAAATAGAGGCTGGCGCTGCTGTTGAAACGAACAATAGATGTACTTAAATTAATTCCCTATGTACTAAAGTTATTATGCATCCTGATAATAGAAAGAACTCCTTGTCGAATCCGTATGTCATAATCAATTTCAGCAACCTACAGACATCTTAACCTCACGGATTCAGTTGTTGCCTGAATATTGCTTAGCATGAAGCGATACATGTTGAAAGAGTTCAACAAGTAAAATGAGCTAGTCTTTTGTAGTTAATTTCCCGACATATGGAGGTAACCATTTTAATTTGGTTTGCTTCGGAATCGACGCTTATTACGTTTCAAAACGCGAAACCACAGGAATGTTAGAACAACGTCATCCGATTTGTAGGAAGGAAATTTCGCTGCTGAGTAACAACATGCACAACTCTTTCTAAGCAACTCCCCAGGATGACTAAGTCAAAGTAATCCAGCTGTGGTTTGAAATTCCAAGGTTTTATCACATTTTGTATTACTGCTTTTAGTTATTCAGGATCGAATCTTATTTATTCTATCTAATGCGTGCAAGCAGCATGAAAATTTTAGTGATTTTTACTGGATGGCATGATTTGCACATACTGATGTTACACGCCGAAAAATTTAATTTTAAACGTTTGGCTAGGTCTGATAGAATTTATTAGTTTATGGAATAAGTTCTCATCGCTCCAGAGCTGGCCAAATCTTTCCTTTGCCTCATCTTCACATAGTACCACCATTTATCGTCTCCAATAAAGATTCTGTATGAGAAACGTTACCTGTGGCAATGATGACAAGTAAAATTTTAAGCAATAATTGAAAGATGTAAATCCATTATGCAGTTTGATGAATTTTTGCGGAATTTGGCAAATGAATCCGGAGCATTCCTCTAAGCTATAGCACTCTCATCATCATCAACATCAACAGAGACAGCATTACGCCGGTAGCATCTAACAAATGCTTAACATCCATACAACCATGAAAAAATTCAAATAGTGAAATATGGGGAACGACGGTACATTAGCACGACAGTTTTCTTGAGAGATTTACTGCCTTGCACTAAAATAAACTTTCCTTGTCACTATACTTGTCAACACACAAGGTTTAGGAAGCAATTAAGATGCTTAACGCACGACAACCATTGAACACGGACACATCCTGAAGCGCAACTAACAATTGCGATATTTGATCTCGGGGCCACAGCCTGGACCCTCTTCATGCACGGATTGTCGAACTCAATTAGAGGTGAAAAATGAAGTCTCAAAAATACAATTGTTCAACGGTGCTAAAAACAGACAAACATAATACAGGATAGACAGGTTATTTTGTAAAGCATTGGATGGGCTTTCTAATGGTATATAACACTTCGAAACATCGAATAGGGATGTAGACCTAATATTTCATCTAACGACAGAAACTTAAGCAAACATCCGATACATTTCTCTTTCGATCCAATTAACATCTATACAACTCACATCACTATTAACCCACACGTCACTTACATTTTGATTTCCTGCAGCTGAGCTCCATCATTGACGAACTACTAGAACGTACGAAAAAACAGTCAGAAGAAATTCAATGAGAGAGGTTTGACTTTTAATTAACTAAACATGTGTAAAATTGTGTGCTTTAGCTAGCACCGCCTTAGTAAAAGTCGATTGATTTTATTGTGAATGTTTAGTGTGAATTGTTGGAACCAGATTAAGTTTAATTATCATTATTCCTGCAGAGCATATTCGGTAACTGGCGCTTGAATAAGTAAACATTTAATGAAAAGGTATTCTTGGATTCCACTTAACGGTTTTTACGAAGTGATCCCTGACAAATCGCTCAAGTAGTTTATAAATAACCAATTTATTGTGTTACAGGTGCACACAATATAACGGTTTGGAAGTTCAGTGAACTTTGTTATTAAAGATCGTCAACGTCGTCAAAAGTTTTCGGTTACCATGTCAACCATGATTTGTTTACTGCTGCTAAACAGGGATTGAATGTCAGGTTCAAGCGAGGACATTTTCGTGTGCATGTTCAATCGAGTTGGCCGCACACAACAAAATTTCATGAATGTATGATGCATTCAGACGTGAATCGGAGTGAAATATTTCAAAATGTTTTGGTCATTTTGATTGCAATATGAAGCTGAACAGTATCATATTTGTACGAATCAACTACTTTACCAGGCCACTGTAGCCCTTTGAACCCGTCTCTCTGTGAGGCCATTCGTGTAATCTAAGTTTGACACGAACCTGCTTTTTATGAGTGTGAGGTCGAATAGTTCCAAATGCAATTAATATTTTTAGAATTTATTTAGCAATGATAGTTCACATGCACTATCTGATTTATCTTCATACCAAGAGCGTAACTGATAAATAGGGTGTCGTCAGCATGAGAACTAGGAAATAAATTTTTCACACGTAAAAATTCGGAATTTATTTGAAAGATCACCAAATTTACCTTTGTGCGAATGCCTTCATGGATGGATAATGGGTATAATCGATATCTCATATCCCAGCAGTCCACGTAGTCAATCAGAGGCGAGATACTTATCAAGTCACCTTAACAACTTCATAAGGGTACGCATTTTCATTTACGTGTTCCTTTAGAGGTGATAGTTACATCGCCTTGAAGGCGTCAGCAATGACAGACGGGTTGTGTGTCAAGAAGGAATACCGTGAGCATTATTTCTTGCGAAGGGTGTGACCAAATCGTTGCAACATTTGAGGTTAAAATTAAATGCAAGTACATGCATCCTCTGCATCGCTTCTGAACGACAGCATTAGAGCCGTTTTAGGGTAGGCGGGTTGCAGCGCATTTGGTTTGAAAACGAAGATATATGTTCGAACGTGGTATCGACTTAGTTCTGTTTTATAGATCTTGATCTCTTCTAATTGATGACTTCGTCTGGATAATAGGTCACGCTCAACCAATATATTGAACGAAAATCACCTCATGCCTGATTGACGGACACCTTGAAGTTAACACGTCTCAATTTAACATTTAGTGGATGCTACTCAGTCGAGCAATTTCAAGTCGAATTTTGAAGGTGACGTGTAATCCAATCGGTTGGAAATACGCGAAAATGGCCGCATTCAACCGACAAATCTATGTGGCTTTATGTAGCGCTTAAGAAACGTTTCAGCTAATTTAAATTGAATCAAATTTAAGGCATCGAAACATCAGAATGTATCTACGAATGAATAGCACTGATATGAAAACAATGCTGTGGATGCCATTCTAAGTAGATATTGAAGGAATGTTTTTTTAATATTCCATAGTTGTTTGAGTTTTAACACATATTCGTGGGATATATACAAATCTCCATAAATAGTTGTTTATTTGAAATCAGGATTATGTAATTTATAAGTTATTTATTACCAATATGCTTTTCGATTTTCAGCAAAGCCTGTCACTTCTAATGTTGCAAACATGATGTTCCATTTACATAAATAAGTGAATGCAAGCGCTATAGTTTCTAATGTATAAACAGACATGACACTTCGTGGATATACCTCAAAGTGTCATGTCTGTTTATACATTAGAAACTAAAGCGCTTGCATCCACTTAGTGGATATACCTCAAAGTGGATAGGTTATTTTTACGTCAGGTTTATCGTTACAGCTGTGTCGAAACTATTTTTTTCTGTCTCCAGTTGACGAGTTGTATTAAGAAATTACCCTACACTTTGAGCAGCGAATCAGTTTGAGTACATTCGGGCACAGGTGAATTCTAGGAGACCGTACGCAAACCTATATTAATAATACACACGACTTCACACCCACGCAGGCACCCACATAAAATTTCGCCCATTCTTCTAACACATAGTCATGTTATTACCCTTATATTACCACACTCAAGCAGAAACTGTCCTCAGAACGTCATTCAGTTCATGTGTGTTTCCTCTGGAACACTTTACCGCCAGACATGTTGTTTTAACCGCGTGAAATGAATTCTAAAGAAATGTTGAGAGCTATTATGCTGAATATTATTATATTACCCAGAGTTTGCTATAAAAACAGCGTCACAAGTACACACGTGCAATTGAAAACAATTTAAACAAACATACATTTCCTACCAATATTTGTCCGCCTTATTTTATACAAGCATATTTTTTGTACTCCTCCTATAAAATACATGAATCAAATATGGAAGAACGATTTATTAGAACATTATACTTTTAACATTCGCTATTGTACGGTTCAAAGTGATTCAAAGTTGTAATGGTCTAAAAAGCATTTAGCTTAACAATAACCATAGGATGGAGTTATGAGGTATATACAATAAAAAGAAGAAGAACAGGGAAACTCATGTAATGTAAATCGTAACAAAATTTGGGTTGTCTCTCAAGTATTTGTCCAAATTAGCTTTAAAAATATCCAGGTTGTCTGAGTGTGTAACAGTGGAGGGGAGGGTGTTCCATATGAAACTTACACGTACAGCATACGAATATCTTCGACAGTTCAGTCTTGAAGTGGGAATAAGCACTGTAAGTTCATGTTCCCGACTGGCAAGGGGTGGCGAGCGTGTGAAACGTTTTGACAAGGGATGGTTAGGGACGTGCATAATATTGTACATCAGTATGAGGTCACCTCTTAGTCGACGACAGCGAAAGTCGAAAAGATTGAGACTCCTCAAATTGCTTTTACACCATAAACTTTGAATCTCTCAAGATTAATGATTAAAATTTTTATAGTGACAAAATTCTCATTGTTTTATAATTCGTTTATCTAAAATAAATAGCACATAATCATGTAATGTCACGCGAAGTCCAGTTAACTACATACCATAACTTAATGCGGAAGTATAGTCAAATCGTTTGGCAACAAATACATCTCTAAATTTCGAGTAAATGATTCGCCGCTGGGAGCGGTAAAATAGTTTCGGATAGTACAATATAAAAAATTCGGGAATGTGGAACCTTGGTGAGATCTTGTGCAACAGGTCAATTCCTTTCTCAATCACTTTTTAAAATCTTTGTTTCATATAAAGAAATGTTATCAACAAATTACAAGTTTTGAATTCTCTCAACCTCAGACCATGGGAGCCTCCGAAAAATCTGACCTGAACGATCGGCTAATGGCGATGGAAGCAAGCTTGCTCGAATTACAAAAGCAAAAAGTAAGTTTCCTATCGACCGACTTTAACCGGGCGTTTGTATGGTAAAGTAGGAAAGTAATTTGACACCGCTGGGATAAACAACAGTTTCTATTACCAATCATCCAATAACGGTTCTAGAGCATTTGACTAGTAAGATTTAACTTGGCTCCGTAGGGTGCAGTAGAATAATATTGTTCCATGGAAATATGGTATTAATAGTCGAATTATTTATGTGGGCAATCATAATTTTTAATGTCTGAAAATATTCGATTTTCATTATTCACACTAATTCGTTCCTGCTCTCACTCACGAAGGTAAATTAAACTGCGCCTATTACTCTGGTTTATTTAGTTCCTGTGCAATTGAGTTTTAACCTTCCAACCTGCGGTGTTCATGAATGTGGTGTAATTAGACATAAATCGGACCCTGGATAATGTTGTCTGCACATCTTTGGTTCACTATAGCAGACATCACTAGGAAGTGCCCAACGAAGCGTTACTCACAAACGAGTAACAAAATATTAGCACAATTTTCGGGTAATTTTAAGGTGACAATTTCGAGAGTAGAGAATGCCAGAGTTAGTGGAACATCGCTGAACTGCGGGTGACGAGAAAGTGCATCTAGCGCACAATTGTTGTCAAATTCTCAAACAATACGTTCAGGTCAACTAGCGCTTTGTCGCGGAATCAAGTGTTGACCACAGAAATTACAAAATAAACGAACGGATGAGAAAACGCGTTTCCATTGTACGACAGATGACAGCCGATTAGAAGACTGTCAAATCAAAACAAAAGTGATAAATTGGAGATAAAACACTGTGTTGTATATAAATGTGCACTGCAAGTTCTGTTTCCGTGGTGTTGAGCTGATTATATTACGTTGATTTGTTGCGATAATTAGGAGACCATTTTTCTCATATGGTTATGTACGCCTGCCAAATCACAATTTCAACAAAAGAAATAATATGAATGAAATACTCTACTCAGAACGAGTTATATCATTTGAGCTAACGTAACGGTTCAACAATACGTATCAACTCAAATACACACTAAGCCATTCTTATATCTGAAGTTAAGAGAATTCATGAAGACCGATTCTTGAAAACGTAACAACTAACTCAAATAAGTATTCCATGTTGATGTGAATATGGCCGCTTTGCTAAGCGGAAAATGGTTATTACTAGCTAGAAGCAAAGACCATAAGACGGATATAAACAATTCTTCGACGTCTAAGCGAGTTTTCATTTCGTGTGCAAGTTCAGATCCGATCCTCTCTTACAAAATGTTTCACTTGATGTTGTATCTTAGTACAACAACGGTTCCAAGTTGCTTACTTACCAAGATTATTATGAGTGGCCCAGGATTCTCTCTTTCTAGATAGACCATTTTAGTTTTACTCTAAATAACTAACTGGTAGTTGTGATGGCACTTGCGTGGTAGATAACTTGAGTATTCTTAAATTATTGAATTCAAATGATTTAGCAATATATTGTCATATGATCCAGGAACGCTGCATTAAACACTTGAATGTGTATATATAGGAGACTGATATTTTGAACTGACTCCCGAGGCTTTTGTTTTTTCGCTTATTTGTACGGAACTACAAAGTTAATCAAATAAAAGCACTGTGTTGTCACTTTTTCCGAGGGGAGCCAGGACTTTTATGGTCTCTACCGCTGTTAGTTTTGACGTTGAAACCAGGTCAACGGTTGAAGGTTGGTCAAGATCAAGTCTGCGAGTTGGCTGGTTGTGCAGAGGAGCGAATTCGATATGCTCCTTAAAAATGTATATTCAAGCGACTGTATGAAGTGCCGACTTCGTGAATACTGACGCGGGAGATTAAAATCGTACATGATCAGCAATTGAGTAGTCTGACATATTGAAATGTATTGTAATGATTTGTTCAGTTTATCAATGAGTGCGTTTTCAGATGATGGCGAACGAAAAATGATGCCAATTGTGCATCCATCTGCATTGAGTAGGCTCACTGAACACCCCATCGTATCAACATTGCTAGGTTTAGGATAATCGATTTCGTTACACTGCGCCAAACCTTCATGAAAGTAGACTGCAACTCCACCGCCAGATCTTAGGTGAATAAGTAGTGACATGTTCGGAATTGAGAGCTTACAATCAGTCATGTTGGGCTAAAAACAGCCCCTTGTAACGGCAATTTATTGCGCTAGCTGTTTAGAAATATTTTGAACAATTGAGATCAGGAAGGATGAAATATTAGGCTACAGATAAAAGAACATTTGAGGAAAGTCGAATCAACTGATTTATCTCAAATTGTCTCTAAACCGACCAAGTTGTTTTGTTAGGCTTAATCATTCGACATTGACCATGGTGTAATTCACATGCACCCATGATCTTATGCTCCAAATCGTCTCACGTGATCAAACATTTGACTATTTATCAAGCATCTGCCTCTACGCTACTCATTCAATTGGCGGTATTTGCATGCAGTCAGATTTAACTCCGTTCCCCAGACGAAAGATGCACCTGATGTTCTCCAGCTGAAAGCTAACGTTTCACACTATGACTCTATATTGAATGATGCAGTGAAATTTATTCCTAGGTGGAAGAACTCAAACTTCAATTCTTTGAAAACTCTTTCACAGACTGCTGTGTGCCTACTCAAAGTTCGACTTTTGATTTCAACTGTTTTACAATGCCAACGTAAACAGTCATATAGGCATAACACATCCAGTCTAGCCGACGATGTTGCACTTGCGTGAATGTTTTGATGACCATAGGCTAGCTTAGAGTCTGGATGATATTAACGTCGCGTATCAAAATATTTATTTGGAAGCATGGATTCCAGACAGCATAGTCTAAAATCTGGTGTATATGCTTGTTTTTCATTAGTGGAAGTGAATCAAGGCAAAAAGTTTTAAGATCGACCGTAATGCTCCTCTGATTTACAAAGTGGATCTTTTAACGTTTATCACTGGGTTCGTTTCCTCCTATGAGACTCTGCTGCACAAATCCGGATACCATGGCTCCAAAAGATCTTTTGCTTCGAGTGTCTACTATTGTCAACAGTTTTCAAAATACATCCTACGTTGATCGACTGGTCCTGAGGAACTCTTAAGTAAAGTAGAATTTGAGACCAACGGTAATTTGTTCCAAATTCGAACTGACAGAAAGTTCAAACGTTGATGTTGCATGTTAGATATCCGCGTGTATTTTTGTTTGGCATACGCTACCTGTCCATTTGGTCAACTTCAATAATTCAGTTTATTTTGAATATTGTATGCTAGCAAAATCTGGTTTTGACAAAACCTATGGATAAATCATTTTTCTGTGTCGAGCATATGACAATTGTAAAGTTAAGTGATATCTAACAATAAACCTCGAATTTCGAATCTTTAGTACACATTGGCCCAGCTCTAAAATCCAATTTATCTCTCACAAACATACACGAACCGACTACACATATGAAAGCGAAAACTCGAACTTCATCGGAATAAGATTTGTCATTTGATTGATAGTCGTATAGCTTCATGATTGTACAAGAATGCTCTCCAGGATAGATGCGATCATTTGCAAAGTACTTTTGACTTATAATCGAGTGTTTCACATTTTGTGACGTGTATTCGTTAACTATAACTCACCAGGTTTTTCAAGTATGTAATCTGCTTCTATTTTGCGGTTTTCATTGGTCCAAACGTCGCATGACTTTGGAGATTGTCATCACTGCATGTCAAGTTTCAAGGTATAAGAGCGTTCCTTCATTGAAACACTGAAGATTTTTTCCATATTTCCCCCATCGAACAGTATAAATTCATCGTTATGCTTTGCATTAAACAGCTGTGATGCCATTTAGTCAACTCTGTTGTATCCTGAAATATATTTTCACCAATCGGATTTCCGAATGCAAATTAACTTGGTACAATAATTCTGATTTGTATGCATTTCCATCACACACACACACACACACCATGACAGGTTTCGTGCTGTTAGCACTCATCAGGTAGGGACAGTAGGATCAGGATCCGCATGCGCTTGAAACAATGGAAGAATATTAAAGAAGATGCCCTTTTATACCACTGATGAATAAGGTTAGCACGACCAGCCTTTTCAATCACATGAGCCCACACTCAGGTTGATAGGGCTTAAACCCATGCCAATGAACTAAAATGCTCATTTGCATGCATTTCTATCACACACACCACACGACCGGTTTTGTGCTGTTTCCACTCATCGGGTTGGAAGAGTTAGATTATGATCTGTATGCGCTTGAAACAATGGAATGATGGTAAACAATAATTTTATTTAGATAATTTTGGTTATTGGAGTTAGTCAAGCTTCGACTGAAATCTGTGAATATTTCGTCATCACACGAAAAGATTTATCAGCATGAACCAATGGCGCCTAAATATTGACTAGTGGACGGAACACGATAACATAAGCCGATCACGTTGTACATAGTATAATCTGGTCATGAGTATCATTACATATGATTTTTAGTCGAAAATTATTATTAATTTGTCACTACTCATAAGTAACAAGTTCGCGAAAATCACTAAGTATAACCAAATAATTTGTGTGCCTACAATGTAGGATTTACTGTATTGTGTTCATATAAACCGTTTGACAAACCATTATCTGTTGTTTACTGTTTTTACAATCATCAAATATTTGCACCATACACAAATGGACTCAGAGATTATTACTAATAAATAATTATTATTTATAAGAGGCCGGTCCTTGAAAATCTCTTTAGGTTCAAACACATAACTCCGTAGTAATAACAGTTTATTTAATTTCCATAACAGTCTGTGATTAAAACTCATGCCATTATTAGTTCCGAGCTTCAGGGTATAATAACTTTTTTTATCAAATCGAACGATCTGTGTTTGCGTGATACATTATCGTAAAATCCCAAGCCACAATGCTTTAATTCTTGACACCTACTGTTTTAATACACGTAATTTTATTTATTGTAAAGTCATGAGAAATCCGTGTTAATTCGTAAGATTCTCGTTAGGCATTAACTGAATATCCTTGCTTCGTAAAAATAAATCTACATCGCGTGATGGCTACTCTAGCATATACAACGTTTCTCTGCTTCGTCCATTAGGATGAAGATGCTAATTTGCTGAACAATGTTGTTCACGTGGATGCCTTACGTGGTTCGGTCTTCTGGAACACGTTAGGTACTGCCATCACCGGAACTGAATCCACTCCTGTAACCGCTGAGGCTGCTTCACAAGAAGATTCAACCTCAAAATCCCGGTTGGTTAACAAATTGCCAGAAGATTTGGTACGTAAATTGCTGATCATCATTGAGATTTTAAAGCCATTGACGGATTGATTTTTTCATCGGTAAAACACCTTGCCTGCACAAAAGAATTGTTGTTGTCAAAGCTATGATACCGCTATAGTTTTGTTATGATTGCATAATGTGCTCAGACCTGAGTGTCAGAGCATAAAGAAAATTCGACGTTCAATCAATAAGTGCCATGTCCGATTACAGGTGGCCTGTCCGGATTCAAATTTGGCGGATATGCTGCGAAGGTTGGGGAATATGTCCACAGATTTCGAGAATATTGTTAGCCGAATGAATCAAATTGAAGTGAGTTTTCATGAAAATTTGTTCATATTTGTTCATATTTCTAACACATTTTGTTTATCGAATTGTGAATCTGAATTTTATCAGAATAATATTTGATGTATTTCCTTGTTGTAAACGAAAAGATTAAATAAAAGGTGTTGGATTAAACGGGGATACTGTTGTCATTAGTGACAGGCTGGAGGCTAAATTAGTTTTCTTTAGACAGCTGAAGGCACTCCCTTTTTGATAGCATTACATTGAAATTAGGAATACATTATTACCTCATATTTCGGCACAGATATTCATTGAAATTAGACAACGCTCAAGCAATACTTCGAATGAGTCCTCATTCAATCGCTCGTCATTACGGAAGAATAGGGCAATGAGTTCAATTTTATCCAAAATTCTTTTAAATAGGATTATTATTCACAAATATTTTTTTCGAACTGTCTTACACGGGATCTGGTTTATCTCGATTGTATTGGAGGAATTTTTTGTTTATGCGAGATACGCACATCTAAACTTAAAAATGACGTAAGCGCCGAGCGTTCTTGAGTCAAGTGGCCAACTTTTGATACGCATAACCCTTGTACTTTACTCTCGTTTGTCTACTTCAGGCTAAAATGTCGTGATTACTTTCATTGAGTGTTCGCTGTGTCAAATAGTGTCGGGAATCATGTCCTAGGGTATCGGGTGGGGTAGAGAGTCCGGATATGGCAGCTGGCAAACATGTGGCCAAGTATCGCAACATTTGGGTCATGAAGATCCACGTTACGCCCCCTGCCGCACACTGACACACCGTTTGGGGCTCGATTCAGCCCTGAGGTCAACCTGTCCAACGCTAATCGCGTTCACCCCCGAAACACGACAAAGCCGATTGGTCAATGGCGTTCATTCAGCACAAGACAAATAAAGAAACTCACGCATATGTTATATAGACAAATCAAACAAGTGCCCTGCTTGTAACTTTGATGTGACTTGTCAATCCATATCATGCCAACTGGTGCAGTTCAAGCACTCGCCACCATGGGCTGGTTTGACCGACAGTGACGAATTACATATCGTTCGATTACGGCTGACGTTGTCCGTCTTTCCATACGTCTGAAAATGTTTTTGCTTGGACCGAAATATTACGAGTCTGCAATAGTCGTCATCGAACTTTTCGGCGCTTTCTGCTCTTGTGTTTTGCCGTAGAATGGTGTTCTTCATATCACTCGAAAGCTCGAGATTTGCATTTGTTGCTAATCTCGGTTGTATAATGTTGATCAACTTCCCGGTAGTAATTTGTAAGACCTATTTGTACGTTATTGATTTCACTAGCATAATCATGTTACACATAATTGCTTTCTACTAACCTGTGCCGGCCACAACTATTTCGTTAATTCCTCACGTTGCTTTGAATTTATTGTCATGTTGAAGTTAACAAGCTGAATCCAGATGATTATAACAAATGAGAAATCTTCCAGATGCACAATAGCGCTGAATTGGATCTCAATTTCACCACACAGTAGTGAGACAATTTAAACAATTTTACTCTATTATCGATGTGAGTGAGTTGCTGCTCTGTTTGAAATATGGTCAGACATGCCACCATTAAATAGGATTCTTAGAAAGAACTACGATTTTCCAATAGAGATTCATAAAGTTATTCTTGGTCAAGACGCTTATAAAAGACTAATGTGTGGTGCTCACATCCTCATCTTTTACACATCACTACCGGTTTCTGGCTGTTAGCCATCATCAAGTGGAGACAGTATGATGAGATTCACTGAACCTTGAATCAGTGGTATATTGATAAACATATATATTTTTGTATGCCGCTGTTAAGTAGGCTTATTACAATGAACCACGATGTTCGAATACAGAATCACAACCAACCAGATGATTGATATCATCACGAAATAGGTTGCGGCGTCGTATTGTAAGGAATTCCACTGGAATGTAGGTTTGTAACCGCTATATGCTCGCCACAGCTTAGAATCTCAGTGGTTATTTCCCGTTGAGGACAATTATTTATATTCTTTACAGGAGCAGAATGTAGCGAAACCGGAGAACGTCTTTGAGCCTGAAAAATTGGCTGATATTTACGAACGTCTTGGAAGTCTAGAACAAATGGTGACCGACATCGCTATGGATAAAGAAGAGGTAATATAAGGGACGCATGAATGATTGTAGAAAATTATATACATATATAGTATATATATATATATATATTACAATACCAGTAACCATCGTATACACAAATCTACAATCTGTATCCCCTCACGGAATCATATGCATATAAGCACATATAGTTAATAAATTTTATTTATCTGACTCAACTTACAATCGTAGTGTACAGGATGTGCATTTTTTAATTGCATGATATTTTATTGAAAAAATAGTGCATTATATTTGAAAGCACAAGGAAATATCACGTTAAATTTCATTATCCTCTGATTTATTGAAACGAGTATTAAATAAGCATATTATAATTTTTTGAAAATATTGTTCAATATTATTCAACATTATTATTCAATATGTTTTGTTAATTAGTATCGTTTTTGCAGTTTGCTCTTTTCATGCTCACTAATATCATTGTTAATATTTAAAATGAATAAAATTTATAGACCGACCAATTATGCACGTCTTCCTCATCACCATATTCCACGTGTTGAATATTGTTTAAAAGAGATTCTATTTGAACTGTAAACAGAGTACGATAAATTCAAGAGTATTGCTTGAACTGTTTGAAGAGTGATTGCTTTGTTAATAGATTCACATAAATGTGTGCGATGACATGGAAATTGTGTGAGTACATGCTATTGAATAATGGTCAAATTCAAAGAATTTTTGTGATTTCAAATATAATTTGGAGAGAACACAAAACTAATAACAAGTAGTTATATGTGGTGAAAATATAGAATCATAGATTAGTAGGTGAATACACAAATAACGAGCTAAATGAAAAGATAGCTTTGGAGGTAACCAGAAAATATGATACACAAAGTTTTATATATATATATATATATCGATTGATAGATAGATAGATAGATAGATAGATAGATAGATAGATAGATAGATAGATAGATAGATAGATAGTTAGATAGATAGATAGATCGATCGATCTATAGATAGATAGATAGATAGATAGATAGATAGATAGATAGATCGATCGATAGATAGATAGATAGATGCATAAAAAAGCAGGTGAATGAGCAGGTTTAAGGATTTGTATTCAGGTAAATTTAAAAGAATTTATGTAGAAGGTTTATTATTGAGAGCTATTTGTCAGTAATATCTCAGGTGCATATAGTTTAAATTACATGTCCATGTCAACATGACACATTGAGACAGGACAGTCTATATACTTTCAATATTGTTTCGTTTTTTTTTATACATGTACCAATTTTACGCTTGTTGGCTTCCACAGGTTATGCAACTATGTACTGACATTTGTCTCTAATTTCTCATAAAAGCTTTTTTTAAGTCCATTATTCCCATCTTATATTATTTCAGCTGAAAGTACTCAAATATTTATCTGCTTGTTTTAATCAACAACGTCAAATCTTTCTATAACATCGAACTTTGATTATTCAACCGTTAATTCAGGAAATAGTGGAACCATTCAGTCTACCAATAGTTATCCCAGAAGTTGAAAGCAAATCGGTGGTATGTTTTTAGTGACATAAGCACGTGTGTTATCGAAATCTGTCGAAATTCACACAGCAACACAGTTTGGTGATTCTCTCATATCTATCATCACTAATCACTCACAGGTATCTCGAGCACAAAAGGCAATATCAACCTGAAACCGGCTTTAATCATTTTCTTTTAGACGAGAAACGAATGGTTTGACTTTTTTCTCTTATGCATGAGGCTTCCACATGTTTTTTAACCAATCACACTTGTCGGTGACGAATCTCTAATGTCCCACATCTCTGCACCTGAAATTCCCAATTTTCAATCCTGCGAAATATCACTACTTAGGCTAAGGCGCAATACAAAGAAAATGATGAATGAAGGTTGATACATATGAATTCATTGTGCACTAGATGTTCAACAAAGCTCAAAGTCTACAGCGACGATTTCACGTAGAAACCACGGCTCTCGTTTATTGTATTGTGGTACTCACTTTCTTAAACATAAAACCCTAAACGGTTTCTGGCTGTTTGCCGTCCACAAATCAACACATAACGTGTAATTTTGTTTAAATTTAAAGAAGCGGAAAAGTTCTGTTTGAATCTCGTTGTTAAAAGAACCATTTTTATTTTCCGAAACACATAACGATTCTGGATATTGTGTTAAAAAGTTTAGAGCCGAAGAATGTACAATGGTTTTCACATCCCCTTAATTAGAGACTGCGATTTTCTAGATGGCCTGGTTCTGGCTGTGTTTCTTCAGCAGTTGGAGACAGTATGCTTGTGTTTTGTGATCTGTGAAACCATGGAGAACTGGCTAATAAAATTCGACTGTTGACTATTTTGGGCACTGGAACGCAATATCCAGGTACAATGACACACACATATCTACAAATACTGGTTTGTCTAATCACACTAAAACTGTTTTTACCAATCATATTCCCGTACAGAAACATCTAAACATTTGGTGCAATCTTTGCTTTTGGAATCCGAAATGGTGAACTTGTGATTATTGAATAAGTCTATTTACGTTACAATTCTGCTTTACCTAGGGTACCAATTGGGGTTTCATTACAACTCCTCCACAAGAACCTTCTGAGCCTAAATTACAATTGGTATGTTGCGTAATAATAAACGGTGGTGAACAAATCTTATTGCAAATATGATTTATTTTCCGAAACGTTTGTAAACTGTGATCTTTTTCGATAAATTTTCATTCGCACACCATGACATACATTTTCCTGCGTGAGCACATTGAAGCAAGTTTTACTGTATTGCACTCAAGGTTATGCTTATTGCACCTGTGCGAATATCCTTCGTTTCACTTGCTAGCGGCTTTTATTTACCCGTGTTCCGCAAAGTCAAGACTTGCATGAGTGTCGCTTAACCAATTTCTTGCATGGAGTTGTGATCCGATAAATTTGGCCATATTCCCGTTTATTGCAAGAATTTGAGAGCGAATGAATGATGAATGGTGAAAAACTCATGGAGACCGCTGGACACCGTAAATGCTCTCGCAGTTTATTACTCTAAAGTGTTCGTGCTATTTGTTTCAGTGGAACGTTGTGAGTATTCAGACGACACGGAAATCGATACATTGGGCGAAATTTTGATTAATTAAGAGATTGTCGCAAGTCAATTTTTCAAACTGAAAGTCTGAAAATCTCCAGGTGCTCAGGTTCTGTGCTCAGGCTAAGTTAGCGTAATGTTTGTGAACCGCTTTCCAGCCTGTTTAACTATTCGATGCTTAATGGAGTGGTACAGAAATAATGGAAGTCCGGCGTGATTACGCCTCTCTAAAAATGAGTCTGCCGATCTGACCGTGCAAATTATCGTCCCGTCACACTATTGACTGGTAATGGTAAGGTCATGGAACGTATAGCATGTATTTCGATCTCATCGCTCTTGTCTAACGAATCTCTCATAGCGTTAGACGACAGGACGAACGAGTTGGATAGAATTTCTTGCATTCAGGTCTGCTACTTAAACATTTCTAAGGCTTTTGACAGAGTCAATCACAATTTGCTTATCCAAAAACTGATACGTTTAACAATATATGTGAGGCACTTTTTCAATGGTTGTGCGACTACACGTCAAATCGCTACGCGCGTGTTAAAGTAAACGGAGTGCTATCCTAAAAGTTCAAAATCACCAGCGCAGTCACAAAATGATCCGTGCCAGTCGGTAGGAACAATCTCTTCCGCAACGCTCGCAACGATAAGTAAAACTCAGTCGAGCGGCGTCAGTTGCACGCCAGCGGCGTGATCTGCGTTTAGCAATTAAGAGCTGTATGTGCTCATCCTAAGCTTGCAGAAAACGCTTTACACAATGCCTCCAATGTGAGGGTCAAAAACAAGTTCTTCCCAACTCGCACGGGTCAATGCCAAGAGCTTTCATCCTCCTTTTGCAAACGCCATTGTACCGCAGGTGCGGTCTCTCAATGGTCGAGTTCGTGATTTCAACTCACCATAGAGTAAATCTTTCGAAATACGACCATTTTCCATTTTGTGTTCGAAGCCAAGCCACCACCCTCATCCGTGTCTTTACAGTCAACTTGAGGTTATCTTAATCTCGAAAGTTCAATCGGGACAAAATGGTAGCTGCTCTGTAAATCCGCGTATCAATCTCCGTGTCTAGCGAGAGGGTTATCCGCAATGGTTGAACCAAGCTGACATTTTCAAACAGTAATGATTGGAGGCGATACAATCCCTCGACCAATGAATTTGGTCTTGAGTATGTTAACTGTTCGACCAAAGTCTTTTCTTGCCGACGAAAAACAGTCCATTAGTAACTGGAGGTGTTCTTGGGAGTGAGCAATAAAAGCTGCATCCTCGGCAAAAAGCAGGTCACGGATTAGCACATCCGGTGCCCTGATTCGAGTTCTCCACCAGGTTCAGGTTGAAAAGGTTGCCATCACTTCGCGCGCGTTGGTAAATGCCTTCTGTTCTCGTCCTAAAAGCGTGCTTCAGAAGCGTTTAATAAATCGCAATTTCATATTTCGATCCATGCGGCTCGATGGAAGAGAAATTTGATGTCAGCCATGACATGGTTTGCTGGCATGTTTGTCGCGAATGTGCTTTGGTGAATTTGTTTGCTTCAGGTATGTGTCTATAACGGATGCACTAATGACTTGCAGTAACCTGGGGCAAACACATTGTTATTCAGCATGAAAGTTCTTGACTGTTTCTTTAAAATCAATTCACTAAGGGTTACACAATTCCTAACGGCAGAATAACGTAGAGAATACATACGCTGCTACTTTGGGTTACGAAGATATTTACTTACAAGCGTGAGCAAAACTTGCTCTCATAACGGATTCGAGAATAGATAACACACACTCCGCTTGTGTCCAATCGTGCTCCATTAAATAGATGTGAGAACTACTCAACCCGAATAAGCAAAATGCTGACACTCGAGTCTTTCTGTTTCAGATAAATTTCAATGTGCATTAAGCTTTTAGCTGCTTGTTCCAAATTTAGCTTAGAAATCTATGGGGGTGATTCGAGTAAATTTGGTGAAGCTAAATTTATAACTGCATATTGTTTTTAGCAGGATTCAACTGGTTTAACGCCAAGCCCTACTACGGTATGTGAAACCTGATCAATACATAATTTACAACTATATCCGTTAACCTCCATAATCATTAGTTAAAATTTTAGTAATAACTATATTCACGTTACGCTCCAGTTGCACTTCAACTACCCACCAGAGCATACAAAATCTGATTTGATGATTAAGAGAGAAACCAGTCAACGAATTTTAACGAATATAGAAATATTCGAATCATGCTTGCAGGTGAACTTCGTGCGGTCTGATGCTAGTGACAATCGAGAATTCAACAACGCGTATTTAGATGTTTGATCGTTAAAACAACATTTTCGTTTGGCCTTCACAATTGCATGCATGCAGTAACATATAAAAATATTTGAGTGTCAAGCGATTATCGAGCATATTTACGGTGAAATGGAATATCATGCATCATACATATCACAAGTATTTTGACATCCTGAGGAGCTGGGCATTGCACAATTGAGGATAAATCCTCATTTATAATTTGAAATTTAGTTTCGTGTAGGGACTAAGCTAAGTCCTACAATCAGTGCAATGTATCGCCGGTGACTGTTGGCATATTTTCGCAATATTCCAGTGAGTGCACCATGGTTGCTTTTTATTGAAAGTAATTAATTACAAATAAGTAGTTTATAAATTTATAAAAGCAAGATCGATGCTCCAGATTGGCTTCGGTTTTTTCGCCCTTAATTAGCGTTTCTTATCAACGTTGATTTCAGCTTCAATAGGATGGATTAATAGATTATATATGTTTTCTTGAATTGCCATGTAACAGAGCGTAAATACTTCGTAAATTTGAAAATTTGAAGGAGAATTTGTTAATTCCATTACGTTCTCTTCTACTTGTGATCTTGAGGTTGTATGTTGGAGTCAGTGTGCCTCGATAAGAACAATTCTTAATGAAGTTGAAATGCGGTTATTGCGATTCATTTTCTATATGATTGGACTAAAAATTAATTGAAAATCCAATCGGATCAGGTTGTTGAGTTCTGCTTGTTCCCACCTGTGTCATGGATAACTGTTTCTTTCGTGAATCGATCTTAATAGCATTATATCATGCCCCCTATTTTCATTAAATGCATACAATCGAGTGTTTAATGGGAATAAAATAGTTGGTTTTCCAATATGAATGAACTTGTTTGGATAAATTGATATTATTTGCTGAAAATTTGTTCAATCATGTAAAGCTCTTGTGATCATCTTCTTCTTCTTCATCAAATTTCAAAGGATATATTATATATTCTGAAGTAGTATAAAAAATTAAATTTTTCTCATTCGACGCGAAAACATTGGTAATGATTACTTGATGGGCACCCTTTCTGAATGGATGGATTCAATAAAATTTCCCAATTTCATGAAAGTTACGATTTTTCCAAATATGTTTTTGAAAAATTATTCTGCCAAATTCTTACCATTTACTTTTCTGATACGGACCACAACCAGGAAGAAGTATCCGAAGAATTTCGACCATCTCAAGCGGAACTAAGTCCAGTTAGCCTAACGCCGGTATGTTTTAAATTGGGTAAAAAAAGGTGAACCCTTTGGGTGATTTTGTAGAACGAATGGCAAGGTGTATTCACACGGCGGTTCAAATATTTACACGAAATTTCCGAAAATTGCACGGTTGCTAAACAATCATTACTTTGGTATTCAATATTAACCAGGACCGTTTGCTTCATCCATGAATCCCTTATTCGCGTTTAAAGTGCGGGAGGATAGCGGATAATATCCACAAATTGGTTTTTAATAGATTTGAGTCTAAACAAACGCCAAATTTCATCTTGTTGATAACGAAACCAGATTAAACATCAATCATACACTCTGGTTCATTCTAACTGTTTGATAGAAATTTATAACCGGTTATCAAGTCTCAATTAATTCTATTCGTAGTAAATCGCAATCCGTTCAAATCGGCTGTTTGAAATAACGGGTGTCAATTATCACATTTTTTATTTCGTTAGTTCAATTATTAATTTTCCCTAAAATGGAGTGACTGGACTCCATCAGGTTTTTTTGCGGAAAACTGGTCTTTGACTATCAACTGAACGCAAAGTGTGACGGAATGGGTTCAAATCTATCAACTTTTTCAGCTGACTTTAGTTAATGCTTGAAAGTCTTGGATTGGAGTAACAGGTTGGAGTTTATTCGAGTATAATGTTTTAACCTCAAACTATCACGAGGTCACAAACACCATTTTTTGAACACACTACGCACTAGTTTCACCTTCTCGGTTTTCCTTTGCACAAATCACCTCATATCGTTGCATATCAGCTGTACCCACTGACCTTGAGTCAATTTGTCTCGATGTATTCCAGAAAGGGTTTGGTGATCAACTCTCAACGGCAGATGTTTCTGTTCAGTCCTATTTCAAATCGCCAGTTTCGCGCTCACCCCCAAGCGAAGAGGAGACTAAATTTGATGAGGTTTGTTTTGCATGGGGCTAAACACCATGGGTGAAAGTCATTTGGTGTTTCGGTGTGAACAGGCACTCGAATTGCACCTTAGATGTTTAAGGCAGTCGTATGCCAGACAACATCCAACGAAACATTTTGGGGTTTAAATATAAGAAATTCACATTTGTAAAGTTTTACTGTAAGTTGGAGGTGATTTTTTCATGTACTCTTCACGTGTATGCATGTGAATTTGCAGAGACAGTAGTGCAAATATTCACGAGCCCTACTTAAAATGAGATATTATGCGTTCAAGTGCAGCATTTGTTGTGGACCGCTTTTACTCAGAATCTTTTTCCTTAGTTTATGACCCCTAAGCTAGACAGAATCAACAAATCCATTCCGTATCAGTGTCAAGTTGGTTTTACATGTATAAGAGATGTTCAATAATAGCAGGAAGGATAGTGTGGCATTTAGTTTATATTATTTTGGTGAACAATATACTTTACATGAGATAAAAGTTTGATTCACGTTACCTAATTATCCATCATGAAGGACTAGACTGAGATGTGTTGTGTATTACATCGAATAATCCAATGGCGAGATGATACTGGCGTGAAAATGAGGAATCAGTTTTACTAGAATAAACAACTGCATTACCATCATTTGATCCAGTTTATAGTTTTTCTGCTAGTATGGAAGTGTTTTCCATAATAGAAACAGTGTTTGAAACTGAGCATACACCTCATATTCGAATACCTTGTGAGTATTAACCATTAATTTGCATATCTTATTTACAGCTCACTAGTGAACTAAACAAGTATTCAGTTCCCAAAACTGCTACTAGCATTTCTACCTCTCCTGTGGAATCGGAACGCGGGGTCTGTCCATTTTTAGCTAATAAATCACACGCACAAGGTGGTTATTGCACATTATTGAGGGTTTAGACTGGTGGCAGATCTGGGCGATGATGGTTTTGTAAGAGGTGCAATTTCTCCAGCTAATAATCGCTGTTGTTATTTGCCTAATTTGGTCAATATCGACCGTGGATGTATATAGCAAGTCTATGAAGATTTTATGCTGCACAACGATTCGGGTAGAACAATCTCTCTGGCGCAGAGCTCACAACGTTATGCTTTACTCGGACGATTAGCGGTGTGTTCTACGTTTCTATCAGCTGAGAGAAAGTTCGCTTTACCATAGCCTGAAGAGGACGATTTACAATGCGTCCAAAGTGAGGCAGTCAATCGCGAGTTCATCACATTTCGTAGGGTCAATGTCGTGATCTTTCACATGACCCAGCAAGCGAGGTCTTAGTGAATTCAGCTTGCGTTTTATAGCAATATTCGAATGCAGATAACCATTTGTTAATTCGCTTACCCACAATAGGTTCAATATGTAATAGACGCTTCAACGAAATTATTTGAACGTATATTTAGCCAGTTCACTGCAATATTTGAAAGAATTTTTCTCGAAGGCAAACGGTATTATATGAACTGAAAATAATCTTTCACGAATCAGTTAGAACTGTTTTTGGCAACGATTCGCATCTAAATCATAGGTCTGGTCTGTCTAAGATATCAGTACGAACAGAGTTCAGGTTTAAATCGCATTCACTGAACCAATTATAAGCTGGCTAGTAATAAAGGGCAGATTACAATTTGCTTGAATGCTGATGTGGTACATAGGCATTCACAATTGAAATAATTTGAAATGTTATTCATGTGCAGTGAAAGATTGTTTCAGAAATTTTATCAGTTGTTTAGTTGCAAAACGATGACTGAAAATTCATTTAAATCATTTTGAGAAAAAGTGCAGTAAGAATTTCGGGTTGACATGATGTATGATTATAGTAAAAGATAGTTTGCAAAAACATTCTTTGTATTCGGACAAATAGGGTTGACTGATATCATGATCGTTTTTTAGTTTTGAGAATTGTACTTGATAAGCGCTAAGTTTGAAAAGAATTATTTTTCCCAATCCACCGAATCGTTACATTGTGCCTCTCTAGTTGTTAAAATGACGAAATTCCATGGAATAAAATATACACAGAGGAAATCCATCGGTTGCAGTAGTTTATTTGTAGTTTGTTTGATTAGAATGTAACTACAAAAGAACGAACATTTTGTTTGTATTCAAATGTTTAAGCGTCCCTTTGAACTAAATTATCAAGTGTGTCCAATCCCAATGCCCTATCGGATCTAGGCAAATAATTTAATTTCGTGTTTAACGGGTTACAACGCGAGAAGTGGGTATGGATACTGAAGCGAAATAATTGCAAATATATAATTTAAAATTTCTGTTGAAATTACTGCGATTTATGAAATTAATATATTATTATATTATCAATAACAAATTGATTATCTTGGTGAGAATTCCATTCCGTCTAAGGTGGTGCAAGCCATTTACTCAATAAAACTCATGACACAATTCACGGTGATATTTGAGCACGAAGAATAAAACGCGAACGTTGCTTGCACAAAATGTAAAAACCGAACAGCACACACGGATTTCGATAATTTCGACTCATTATTCAAAGTCCACCTTAATGTTTCGTCAGGAAATACCGGAATTTCAGAGATCCATGCGCAGAATATCGATTGCAAACTTCAAGGCGAAAACAAAAGAGGTCGGTGTGGTTGCATGTGGAGTTTTTTGTGCAAAGTTAAACTGTAACTCAAGCGCTCTTTTTTCGTTATAATACTTAGCATGAACACTAGCGTGAAGATGAAGATGCGATTGATAATGATAATGTGGGCATTGTAACTTGATTAAATTATTCCTGCACAAATATATATGTTCAAATTTGAAGTGTTTGAATATTTGCGGCAAAATAACCGGATTCATGATTTCGTGAAAATATGACACTTCATTTCATTCTTCGTAACAACATCCAGTATTAAATATTAATTTTAGTATTTTACTTTTGTTTTATTGAAATCAATCTGAATTTCGAAATTCTTCAAACTGTTTCTGAGGTCTTCCTCACCGATACTCGAAATTCACAGCTTCATTCATCACAAATTATCACCAGTGCTATTTTCATAATTTAAAAGAGAGTACTGGTCAACATAATTACATTTTGATTGCATTTAACATTTTAATTGAACGTTTTTCCTAATTGCGAAGCATGAACTGCGCTGTTGAACCCTATTGTCCTCAAGGTGTCACCCATGCTATTGGAACGGATAACGAACTAATTTTTTCTTTGTATTACTCAAACACCTTGAGTAGTAAACTTATTTTGAATACTTTTTTAAAACATCCATGATTCCTGGGAACATGATTTTGTTTAACTGTAAGTGTAACAATATAAAAAAGTCGAAGTTCATTAGA
This sequence comes from Atriophallophorus winterbourni, assembly GCA_013407085.1. Lineage (NCBI taxonomy): Eukaryota > Metazoa > Platyhelminthes > Trematoda > Plagiorchiida > Microphallidae > Atriophallophorus > Atriophallophorus winterbourni. Next base: position 62,169 of record JACCGJ010013906.1, on the reverse strand, counting down.
TTCGTCTTCTGATCGAAATCAACGTTGGAATACAAAATTCTCACTATATAGCAAGCTACCGTTCAACAATTGTGAATAGATTTCGAACAATGCTCTATCATCAAAACTTCACATATTACGTCGATTACAGTAACTATGTATACGATATTTTGTCACGGTAGTATGCACAACATTTTCCATTGATTACATAATAATTGGTTTAGATATTATTGTATAAAATGCAACTCACTGTATGCTCAATATTTAAAATTCAAATATCTATAAAATAATTATTACAAGAGTTCAAACCTGTTATGCTCTTGATTTCCATAATTGCAAAAATATCTCTGGTTATTTAATCGAAAATATTTCCTGTTGATTAGTTTTCATTACCATTGGTCAATAATCACATTTCAACATGAATAGGAAGTGTAGTGGTAATGTTTGTGGCCAATCAGGGAATCATATTAATACGAAACATGTTTCTAATGAATGGATTGGAGCAGTTTTTCGTTAACGCTTCGCTTCTGACACCGGAGCTTCGTATGACAAAGTGTGTCAGTAAGAACATAGATCAAGTTTAATTTGATTTCACTTGATAGATGTAGATACTTGCGCGGAATTTTGGAGGAACTTGGTGAATGAATGTCGTTTAGGTTATACACGAAATCCTTTTAGACACCCAGATTTTTTGGATATCTGAAGATACATATGACCTGCGGCCCATTGTAGATGGCGTTGGATCTCAAAAATCATGAATAACTTAAGAATCGTGCGCGGTTTTTAAAACCACAAGTGCGTACGAATTACGAAATCGAGTTAATCTGTCAGAGAACGACAATCACACCAGCCACGACCGAAACAATCATGGTATTACACACCATATAGGTCTGGAGGTGCGTCAATTAGTAGTAATCTCGTCTGTCTATCGTAACAAGCTCACCGCCTACCATTTCTCGTGTAGTTATAAACCAGCTCATTTGTTGTTGGCCACCTTCGGTCGATGTCGACCATCTCAAGCCAGCTCAATATTAGTTAGTTAATTGCCAATTAAACCTTATCTCTGTTCCTAATTACACCGTTAGTGTGACGACGTTTCTTGTTCAGAAGTCAAATGTTACCAATAGGCTGCTCTAACCGCTTCATTACACACTTTCTTTTGAGGGTAATCGACAAACAATTTCATATAATAAATATATTTCTCATCGTTTAGCCTTATATGCTACAATGATAGTCTTTAATGAATTGCATGCTCAGAAAACGTAACAGCATATCCACGTGAATCGATATACAATGATTGTGATGTAAATGTGAACACGTTGAGAAATTTAAAGTTGTTTTATATTAAAAATATAATATCATTTGCCAATGCTCAAATTATTACCACAAAATTTAGCATTGTGTATATTGAAAAATTAACCGCCCCAACGGTTTAGTTGTAAATTTATTTTGTAATACATCTTCATCGTTTATCCCACATTTCAATCCGACAGATGAAAAGTCATTTGGGCTTATAAAACATTGTCACGTACACCCTTAATCAATTTTTGGTCTGCTCACATTTCAGAATAAGCAAATGATCAAACATCTAATGGACGGTCTTGGGGCTTTACGAATCCAGTTGGAACGAATGAGTTTGAAGGTCGACCAAACGAAAGCAGATGTCACCGACATTAAGCATGATATCGAGGTAAATTTTATAAACGGAGTCCTAATGTTGGAATAACCTATTTGAAACTAGCAAGGATGCCAACGCCAGATGATTTGCTCTGAGCGTACAAGCGGGTGCGTTAGATATTCCAATATCAACAGACTGTCACACATAATCAAGGTTTCATTTGTGATTGCAACATTGTGTGGCAAATGACATGCTGTGGATGAGCAAGAACTTGTTTGACCCTATCAAGAGCTGTATCCGCTTCTCTCCAACTGGCAGACAACGATTTAAACAATGCTTCTAATGTGAACGGTCAAAATCAAGTTCTTCCAAACTCGTGTGGTCAATACGAAGAGCATTCATATTACATTTACCAACATCTTTGTACCACAAGTGCGGTTTGCCTAATTTTCGAATTTTCGATTGCAACTTAACAAAGGCTAGATCTTTTGGAATATGACCATTTTCCATTTTGTAGACATGACCCAGCCACCGCAGGCGGTGCTGCGTAGTAGGGTGAACATGCTCTGTTGACTAGCATCCGAAAGCACTTCAGCATTAGTCAATTTGTCCATCCGGGATATGTTCAAGATACAACGGATGCTTCGTCGTTGGAAAGCATTCAGATATAGTCTTTATATACTTTATATATATGACATATTCAGTCTTTTCAGATCGTTTTTTAAGGTCTTCTTGTGCACCAAACCTCTATACATAATCGTCTATCGTGGATGTTTTCGCTGTAGTTTACGTAGTACACAATATCTTTCGGTTGTATTATTCAAATGTTTTGTGCGTAATAGAATAAAAATATGTAGCAAAACCAAAAGCTAAAAATGGCGGTGGTGTAAGGGTTTTTGTCTTACATCTACAAGTTTTAGACCTTATGAAGCGGTGCTGAAACATCTCTACAACAAAAAAATTCTGAACGTAAATTGTTGCTCACATTCCCAGTAATTATGAACGTGGTTAACGAACATTTTCGCTGCGATTCACACCTATTCTGTACTCAAAACAGATTGAACGTTGATTCGTTGTCTGATCAGGGCAAAATTTTGGAACTAATCGAGAAATCAATAAACATTGATTGATTAGCTGTACGCACGCTCACAAAAGTAATTTCGTACTCACGTACGCCTTGAAACTTTTCAGATGACTTCCTCGTATCCTGTAATTGAATATTCGGAACATGTTTGACGTTCCTCTGTTAAACTGTTACGCTGTGCAAGATTTTCATGAAAAAACGATTTACAATGAATCGGTTAGAGAAAATTTCTGTTATACTCTCTCTTTCGTCAGAGACGATCCGTCAGACTAATTGCTACGTAGTGTATAAAGATAAATATATTACATAGAAATTCTATTTGTATGCTTGTTTCATATATTCTCAACTAGGTCTGCAAATAGATGTCGTTATTCAGAGCATGAGATCAGCTTGTAGCCAATGCTGCTATCAAGGACTTCATTGACCATAAATAGAGCGAGTGCATACTGAACACTTTACTGTTAGGCAGCGAAACCTGGACTATTCCTCGCAAAACACGAACGGAAGCCGAATGATCTCCATTTAAGAATCATCTCCCGTAACATCAACATATCGTGGATCGACCAGTTGCAGAATGCTGCCTACGGCGGCTTGGTTATGTTTACAAATTAAAGAAAGTTCTCATTGAAAAAGCTATACTTAATAACCATTTATAATCATGGAGTAGTCTATTGTGGCAGACCTCACTTGCGGTAAAAAAATACCATTTGCAAAAGAGATATGAAAGCTGTTGACATTGATCCGACGAATTTGGAAATCTCACTCAGAAGGCATTGTCTGAAGTGTCATCTAAACGCTGCGGATAGGCAGATAATGTTCTCATGTCGTAAGCGTGCTATTCATCCCGATGGAATGAGGACTGCGTAGCACTGTGCGCGCTGCGGGAGATTATATTACGCTTGAAGCGTACTGTGTAGTTATTCGAAACTCTGTGGTGCAAGTAACCGTCCTTGTTCGACATCGAATAACTAGAACAAATACATCGCCCACATAACGTCATCAATACTTTCCGGCCTTTATATGAGATGTATTTGGAATGCTGGTTTATGTGCACTGTTTTGTACAATCAGCCTTATCTACAAAGACGTTTGCGAAAGAGATATAAAAAGCTCTTGGCATTGACCCCGCGAGTTGTGTAGAACTTGCTCTTGACCGCTCACATTGGAGACATTGCGTAAAGCGTCGTCTGCAAGCTGGGGAGGAGCAGACACAGCTCTTGGCTGTTGAACGCAGATCACTCCACCGGGTTCTGACTATCGTTGCAAGCGCTGCGGAAGAGATTGTACCTCCAGAATCGGACTGTTTAGTCATTCGAAAAGACGTAGAACATGAAAATTCATGCGATATATATATATATATATATATATATATATATATAGCGTATTTATTAAACTACGGCATCTGCCGATAAGCAATGGCCCGATCTCACCCACCATCCTCAATTGAATTCAATATAGACCAACTATTTATGACTGATTCACCACAACTATTGTCGGAGCTTCAAATTTCATGTGATTTAATTTTTTATATTCATTATATTTCGCAAAATTGCTGCTTGGTGTAATTTTACTTTGCACCATTGTGCTCAGCTTCCACTGAAAATCCACTTGTATTCGAGCAATTGCTTCACTTTGTAACATACGAGATAATTCAAAAGCATGTTATTCAATTGTCTTGTTTCCTTTCCTTTCCTTTTGTAGCAATAGGTGTATTTGATTTGTAAAATAACTCATGATTCCTTATAAACGAGCCGCTGTGTTAGGACTTAGGGCATACACGCAACATGATTTTTAAACATTGTGTGGCCTGAAAGCTTTAAAATAATGTAAACTTATTCGCACATTGCAGGATTTACGTCACACAACGGAGGACCTCGATCAAAGGAAAGCAGACAAGATCTATGTTGACACGGAATTGATGGAGGTGAGTTTTCAATCATGGTGAATGAAATTAAGCAAAACACTTTTCTACAAACGGTAACAAATGCACATTTGAACACCTGCTCTATTTGCCCGTTGCAGTCAACGATGCTAGCCTCAAATTATATGTGAACATTGCATATTCGATGATAGATTGCCACATGGTTGACAAACTTTAGTGGTTGTTATGTTTAACTATGCTTGCTCAAGCAAGGTTCAGATAGCCCTGGAATTTTTCACTCAATTTTGACTAATGATCCATTTACTTTATATCATTTTACCGTCAATTCATTAATTGAAATCAAAATCGCTGAATCTTTCAATATTTTGCGAAATATATTTTATACTTCAATAATCAGTCACTAGCTTGCACGAAGTTTGTATATTATTGCTAAATGTCTCTACTTGGGTGGACCGGTTGCAGCTAAAACGATCAAACTTTATTCGTTGATTCTGACCATGTAATATACATGACCTTATTGCATTGTAAAGAATGACAGGAATATTTCCAGCAAAGTGATTTCCAGAGAAGCCCGCAAATAAATGGTTCAGCAAAATTTCTTAGTTGACACATTTTGGTGGCGTAGCAAACGCAACCTTGTCCGAGTCAAACGTATGCTCAACGCTGAGACCAAAGTGATCATACATCATACATCAAATACAGCGAGTGCGCAAGAAATTCCTCATTGTACATGAGCGAAACCTGGACGGAAGCTTATTGCTTAATATTTGCTGAGAATCCTTTATATCTGCATCATATCGTTGATTGACAAATTATCAAATGCAAAAGTGTATTTAAAACAGGTCTACATAGCCAAAATATACATTTGCATGCATTTCCATCACACACACCAATACCGGTTTCGTGCTGTTTGCACTCATCAGGTAGGGACAGTAAGAGCAGGATCCGCATGCGCTTGAAAAAGTGGAGGAATGGTAAACAAGTAGTGCTTGTATGCCATTATCTACATAGCGTTTTTATTTAACAACCATAAAAATGCAATGCGTGCATAACTAGAAACGGCCGTATTCCAGATCTACTCTAAGGAGGTTTGAAGTCAGATTATGCACTTGTTAGAAGGTCACACTTGTAACACGAAGTTCTTTGCAAAGATGAGATGGCAAATCGTGTCTTGTTCTTGGTCACTAACATTTAAGGCACTGTGTGAATCGGTATATTAAAGCTGGAAAAATACAGATGGACTTCGGCTGTTGAGCTTGGATTACGGTAACACATGCAACTGCCACTGATCGGCCGAGTAATGTCTATTGCTAAGAGCGCTCCAAAAAAGATCGTTTGCCCAAATCGGATTTTTTATGATTGTGAAATGCTAGGAAGAGTAACATTGTAGAAAATATAGAAATACATCAACAAACGGATTGATTCCTTTTTGCGTATGGCAGAGCTGAAGCTATGCACAGAGTCTCTGATAGTGATTAATGAAAAAATATAGTGTACACATCCTCTCAAGTCGTTCATACATGGTGCCATTAATTATATCACGTTTGAACAACAAAATACGCGTAATGGTGTAATGGATTTTCATGCATCTTCGCAACACTTTCCACGTGAACATTCTGTATTTTAAACACTCCCACGAAGGATAATCCCGTTTCGCAATTGGAGACAGAAATTCTGATCCATATCAATTCACCGATTGTCTTTACGTTAAAATATCCTTTAGTATGGGAGTTGATTAATCTCAAATATTTAGAACACTGATTCCTGCTCAACCACTTCCATGGTGACAGATTATTGACCCATTTTTACGTTTAAAACATTGAGACCAGTGCTATCGATCTGATAATTTTACCGATTAAGTAATAATACTAACTGAAATTATTAGTAAGTTTAACACGTTGACACCCATGAGTATTGATTCCTTATTTCACAAATTCACACAACGATTTGTAAATCGTTTTGCGTGTTTCTCCTCACCAGTTTAAATCGATGTTACAAGTTACGATGAGCCTTGAAAAAGAAATCGGAGTGAAAAGTAGTTCGATTCCATGCCTGGCTTTCTACCGTTGTTCATCACCGTCAAATCTTTCAGTTAAAATTGGTTTGGATAGGCAAATCAGAGTATATACATCCCACTTTTTCAAATATTTCTGGAGAGATAATGCGAAAACGCTATTCATCTCTTTTATTTACAATTATCAGATAATAACTTCCTCCACCACTTTTATACATCTATAATATGTACGAATTGGCTCTTCGCACCATATTGACGTATGATAATCTGAACATGCATAGTGGAAATGCTCACATACTACTCCAGCTATCGATAGCACTAATATTTTCGAACATCACGCAAGATGTGTGCGATGGAAATAAATGCAATTACGGTTTTTTTCCCGAGAACAGAGTTTGACACATCCATGCTTTAGATCAGGGTTTCCCAACCAGTGGTGCGAAATACCATTCCATGAGTTGCAAGATGCTATTCCATGTTTGTATTAAGTATTGACTTTTTTATACCGATTCAGCATCAATTTTTCAGCGTATTTTGTGTTCATGCAGTGATAATTTCTCTTGTGTCTTTAAATGAGGGTTGCGATAGTGTATCAAATATATTTAGTGGTGCGAGACATTTAAAAGTTTGGGAACCTCAACTTTAGATGGTTATTCACGCAGACAAGTAAATAAGTCAACAAAACGGAACAAATCCAATGTTGATTACACGATATTCACTTCCTCCCTCGCATCAATCATTTAAGTTCCACACACATGCTAGAACTATTTAACGAAATAAATCTTTTGTGTGTACAATACATGAGAGATTTTGTGAGAACAGTTCCGTTGTACGGAATTTGATTGTTGTGCATTTCTCAATCCGTTAGCCTACTAGACCGATACAATAGAAATGTGTCTATCATCCATGGTGCTGTGATAAATGCTTTGTCGCTGTGGAGATACTTCAAAGTAGCTCTCTGGCTGTTCGACATTGTTGCTCTTATAATTCCGCTGCTCTTCGTCGGAATTGCGATCCCTTGTTTGGCATTTTTTATCGCGCAACATCATGCCCAAACCCGCATGCATGATGTAATAAACAAGCTCCAATATTTCAAATAATCCAATGACCGATATGCCTATCCACAATCCCATTAAACCTCCGACGTCGGAAAGGAGTTCCGAAATGGGGTATTCCAGTTCCTGTTTGACTAGCGCGCCAAACTTGTTTTTCCTGTGCAGTGTGAGTGTGGCGAAATTGTTTCGCAAATACTTGAGCATTCCTTTGACAGATACGTTGGCATTGGCTTTGTGGCTTTTGAAGCTGTTCTCGTTGAGAGATTGGTACACGCTGCGTAGGAACTCCGCACGAGCGTCATTGAAATTCTCACTCCACAATTCTACCATCGCCGTACGCCGTACATCGGAAAATCTATATTCGATATCCTCGCAAACTGGCAGTGAGTCGAATCTACTACAAGCATTCGCTTCGGGTATTTCGGTGAATTTCTCCACTAGTTTGAACTCCTCGTACACTTTGGCCATGCATTTGGCATTGTTGTTAATTTCCTCGGGATGATAAACGGACATATTGAAGCAAAGACGCAACGGTTGGTTCACAAACACAGGATACGGCAAGAAGGGGCAATAGCAATGACAACTCTTCAAATATAAATGCTGCGAGACAACCTGCCTGCATAACGAGGCACTGCCTGTAACGTTGTGATATGCAGTAAGGTCCGCGTTGTACAACTGCACATTGAATCGATCTGTGCGACACGGAATTTTTGATTCTTCTCGTTTCAACCGTGTCATGGAGATTTCGACACGGTGATTGTACCCGGGAAGAATTTCCAAAGGATCCTGATGTGGAATTTCGTCTGGTGAACTGACAAATAAATCGATCATCGGGGAAGAGTAGGATGAATTGACGAGGAGGTAACTGTCAAAGTTGAAGTTGATTCCCATCGCGATATTCTCCAAACGGTTGTATAACGTTTTGTCGATTATTCTAGAGATCTGAGCAGAAAAACCCAAAAGAGTGATCGATTGTAAAAGAAATTTACTAACAACGTTGTACTAATTTCTTAAATGATTATGACAACTCAAAATGCTTGCGTAACACATTACTAATAATCGTGAAATCACTCTTTCAAAATAATCTCATCAGAAACCTCGGAAAATAATTGAATCATTTAAACCACATATTTGCATGAGTTTCGACAATTAAATACCTTTAACAAGATAAATGGACTAACATTCATTACGTAAAAGAGATATATGTTTTCAAAACCAAATTGTTTAGAGTGAAAAACAACTATTATACTTTTGGACACGTTTTGTTCAAAGATTTTGATCGAAATTGTCTAAAAATGATTAGTTATAAATCATTCATTGACTCGGACAACATCTCTATCGACCCATCAATTTCAATTAATAACACGTGAGCAACTATAATGTTTCTCGTAAAATTTGACAATGACATTTCAGTTAAAATTGTGTATTCCAAACCCAAAACGGAATTCCATTCCAAACACTGAAAAATTATCCCGGTTCAAACAACGATAGAATACCTTCATGTCTGAATAAGATTATTCACCAAAGTGATGTGTTGCTCACATCCCCCGAAATTAAACTCCACTACCGGTTTCTGGTTGTTTGCCGTCATCAGGTGGAGACAGTAATATAAGGTTCAGTGAGCCTTGAAATAGTGGATTAGTGGTAAACAGTGCTTGACCACGAATCACTATGTGATTCTGAGTTTGAACATCGTGGTTCGTTGTATGAACGGTTATTAATTCATTCAATGGTTTGGGCAAAATTGGTTTCGAAGCAGCATCGTTACCAGCCGGAAACTGCTATATCGCGGTTGTAAAAACCGCAAAAAGACTAGTCTGTGGTCCGGCCTTTTGTGACAATATACTTATCAAAATGTTCTCACCTCACACGGGTGTGAAATCGGCACGGAAATAGTGAAAACAACCTCAACTGCCTGACAAACATTACAATTGGTGACATCTTATCATCTGTTCATCTTTGTGATGATGAAACCGGAGATAAAAACCGGACTTTTCATATCCAACGGCCTGATAGGCAATACAAAGGAAACATCCGGTTTTTATCAAACAATGCCTCAAATCAATATTGCATAGTATTCAACTCATAGCAAGATGCATAGTGTCGTCTATCCCAAGTTGTCGCGGCGGCAATAAATAATATGCGTTCAATTTTATGTGGTTGTTAATTTTTGTATTCTGCGGTTTGAGATGAAACGAGCTATATTATTGCATCAGTGGTTAATTCAAACGGAGCTGCACTAATTTCTACAAGTGAAAGATGTTAAATGTTGGAAGGCCCATCAATTTCTAGTACGGATTTTTCAGCGTACGTTTGAGAAGAATAAAGCTGACCAATGTATTGGTATCTGGGTATGTGGAAATTTTAAAAAAAGATTTCAAATTGGGAAGCTGCTTGTCAACGCGCGTGCAGCATACTCGGCTTACTAGACGAAATTTCTGTCGTTTCCTGCCGCACTCCTAGAGGAAGATACTGAATACATGCATTCCCCAAGTGGTAACAATACAATTTGCCAAGTTTGCAACAATTCATCATCACGACACTAGATAGGATTTATCAGAAGACAGCCAACAAGGTTACATAGGTTGAGTACTCTTTAGTGCAGGCATATCCGAGCTGACCTAATTCTCTCCTATAGAATAATCTGTACGGTGTCTCACCCAATCAGACAACTTCATTTAATTACACTAAGTCTCCCGACACATAATTATCATCTCACCATTTAAATACCAAATTCCAATCTGAAATGTCGTCGGAAAATTCATTCACTTCGTGTATGCATTTTCTAGAACAATTAACCATCAGAAATGGTTTCTCGACTAGTGAATTGATATTCTAGGGGAAGTTAGAAATTTTTTGTGTTTGCCCCAGTAATAAATGTAGTTATAAGCTACTGCAATTTGCTTTTCCGCTATAAATCTTGAATCTTGGACTGCAGTCAGGTATTGAATATTATCGGCTGCTTTTCTTTAATAAATATTGAGCTCCTTGAGCAGAGCACCAAACACCCACATCACAAGAAACCGAACACTTGATATGGCATTGTTGCATTTTTACCGTATAGTATGCACATGCACAGATCGTGCGTTTATATGTAATATTATATTTGAGAAGCGTCCTTATGGCCGGGAAATTTGATAAGTTTGTTTTCAACCAATGCATCTCAATTGCTTATAAAATCCCACTATGTACACTACATTTATACAAAATTGTTTCAATTTACTAATAATGTTTTGCTGTTGGCTTTGCTCGGTCCCTCTCAATCATGGATGTGCGTCAAAATCGCATGATTGTTTCATGCTGTACACGGTTTCAGATGACTAAACATTGTCATTTGTGAGGAAAATTCTCTACTGTAGCGTTCAGAGAGACAGACAATACGAGGACAATCGCACCAGTTGCAAGATGATGATGTGATCTACGTTTGCAGGTGCATGCAGTATCCGCTATTACCTAGCTTGCAGAAGTCGTTAAACACCGGGCCTTGAAATTCAACGTTCAAGAGCCACAAAAGCCACTAATGACACCACAAAGTATGAGCATGTTTCGCCGAATTGCCATATCGAAGATTTTCCATTACATGTCTTTAGGACTGATCCAAAAGAAAACGTTGCAAGCGTTTGAGAGTATTACTACACAATAAGTACGAAAATGGCTGCGTCTCCAACCGGACACACCCATTGCATAGTTCCACGGACCAATTGCAGTTGGTGCCCTAGGAATTTCGCACAACATTTTTTCTATATTAGCATATGCGCTGGGATTCCTCATCTGAATGTGCGAAATCTTCTGTCAAACTAGCGCGTGCATCGGATAGCAGTATTTAGAGAGTATGTTTGTGCGGCTTGGAAACAAGAATTGTATATGTCAGTGGATGGTTCCTTGCTCAGATATCCGATGCAATGCCCACAGTCGAACTACTGGAGCCACGATAACCAACATTTATTCCCCGACGTTTCATACGGATTTTACACATGCAATGTGGTCTTGTGAATACGAAAACGCGCAGAGCAAGACGAGGACCGTTATCGGATGGTGTTGGTTGCTATGGAATATGCGGTCGTCCGGAAAGCTTAAAACATCTACCACAAAACTGTGCCTCAAACCACGATGTAAGATTCCAGCAACACAACGAAGTTGCGAACTTGTCCACAAACTTTTTCATCGTCACGGAGAAGAAGCTATAAACAAGGTGTATGTACCGCTATAATTCAGGTTCTGTGAACTTGACTTAATTGCTGTGAAGAACTGGATTGCATTTGTAATAGACGTGCAAGTTTACCAGCCAGGGCTGGTTCAGTTCACTTGGAAACGTACAAATGAGCAAGTAAATCACGCGATATAACAATACGTCGATTGCCGACATGTGAAGAATGATGGGTTATAATTTGAATCGTACTGAACATCATCCGATTGTGCCAAATTTAAATGGATGGGCTTTCGTGAAGATAGGAAAATTCTGCAAAGTTGTTGCGTTAATAGCAGGAACAGTGGTGATGTTCGTTTGCGCAAACAATCTCGCTAACTAAAAATCTATTATTGCTACATGAGAGGAGCTCAAAATTTTTGAACAGATTGATTTTGTTGTTTTCCAGGCCCTTCCATGTCGTCGGTTGGGCACAATAATCTTCTGAGCGACAGATTTCATGAAATAAATGTTATGTAGACGTGCCCCAGCCAGCATAGGCGGTAATTTCGCAATAGTGTAAAAAAAACTCTGTAAACCAGATTTATAAATCACTGCTGCATATTTTACCAATAATATTACATTCTATTCAGATGGTGGACTCACGATTGATACGTTGAAAACGTCACAATAGACTTTCGTGTCACACTAGTTTATCTTAGTATCTAGAAGTGATCATAGTTTGTATGCTTCTCTCATATCACTAGTGACAAAACAAAAAAAATTACGAGATCATTTCGCCTAGATTATGTGTGGAAAAATTTAAAGCTTGAAGCCATCTTGCAGTAGTTCAAATCTATTGGAGGCCTTTCAACACTTGTCGATACATTTTGAATTTCACGAGTTTTTTGAGTGCACAGTTCCCCTGAAATGACCCACATCTAACGGTTTCTGACTGTTTGTCTTTATAAGGTTTACTGGTTAAATTCGTGACCATGTGAGTGTTCCATAATCTTGAACTTTCAATCGCTTAAAATGTTGGCATTGTTTATAATAGGTATCATATGCAATTTTGGCGCGCATTCCAAAGACCATTACTTTTTCACTTCATACATTTGATCACTTAATGCTAGTTTCTGCCATCCAAACGACAGCACATGGTTTATGGTAACATAGATAATTCTCCGATTATTGCAGTCTGACCCGAGATAAATGTTTGTCAAAAATTTGACAAAGCGCTGCACAATGACATTAAATCTACTTGGATTAAACACCGGACATTTGATTTATACGTACGCGAATTGATATATTTTTGGCTCGCGATATTTACAAACTAAATTCAAACAAGAAACGCATTATTGCTAGCGAATACACTTCATTTATTTATACCAGTTTATGTCAATTATGAATCAATATCTAAAGCTAACGTCACAACGCGTTAGCCGACGCAAATTACCAAAATGAACACTCACTTTTAACATGTAACAAGGCACATTGTATCGCTTTTGCAAAAATATCGTTTCGGTGATTTTTCTGACGGGAACTTCCACACTCGTCAAATTCCCGTCGATTTCCACCGTGAGTCGAATTCCGTGATGGCCGACATCAATTCCCATGAAATTGATCATTTCCTCAGTGTGCCCGACGCCAAACGCATGTGGATCAAGGGTGGAATACATAAGAGATTGTATAGTCACCTCTGCTGCATCCGCAAGGTCAATTATTTCAAACAAATTTGAATCAATTTTTTGTGCAACTTCAGTTGCTTCGTCACGCAGGGCTCTCCACTTTTTCTCGCGTTCTTCAAGATGCACCACATAAGGTGCCATTGCATTGCACAGTGTAATATCAGGCCAGACAAAAGGTTCGTGCTCAACAAACTGACTGGTCAAAATAGGTTTACTAACATATCGTCCGATGATGAAAGAAATGTTAGTGATGAAGCCAGCGATGCCAGAGAAGAATAGTGCTAGCCAAAGGATGACTTGATATTTTGAGGTTACCGACGATAGATGATTCAGGCCATGGACAGTACTAGTTGCCAGAAGTTGTTGGATACCCTTTTTAAAAATCAATGATCTGTTCGTCTGTGATTGCTCGGTAGGTCTTCTCCCACGCCTCACACAATTTGTCATGATAATCAACTTCGGTGCGGTTGCCGAATACGTGTTGTAACAAATGAACAATTCCGTTTGGTAAAATTCAATTAAATACACCGCAATGTCTCGGCACATTGAATTTGGTTTGGGGTCAAGCAAATTCGATTGAGCATTAAGGGACCAACTGTCCCTAATGGGTGTTAATTATTTCCGCTCGGAGGACGCGTCACTCAATCGACCACTGGACAATATATTAGAAAAATTTCAGGACATTGTGAAACATGACCAAGGTTATTCTGAACGAGATTTGATTGGTTAAAATTAATTCGGTGTAAGTTAGCTTGCCTATTCGAGGATTTAGGAAATAATCTGCAGCGAATTTCGAGCCTTGGGCTGGTGTGGTGACGAATGTAGACTGGCCGTTGTTTCTTTATGATATACAAGAATTTTACAACATAATAATATTGCGTGCAAGATAACACTAGAGATTGTTTATTGTGGAAAAATATGGTCACTACAACTAAAATTACATTCTCCAAATTATTGGAGCCAAACTTTCATTGTCAGAACCTGGTTGCATTTGTTTAGGACAAAATTATATTTCGGAATACGACTAATTTTGAGTGAAGTTTTAGCTGCACAACTGTTAGTGTTTGTGGCCTAGAGAATATGATATAATGTCAGATCAACGGCACCCTTTCCGATTGTGAGTTTATATGACTCATTCTTATCCTATGATTTATAGCATGAAGACAAACATTAATGGTTTCCATAACCCGGAAACATATTCCTCAACAACTTTATGGATTTAACTCTTCGGAATTAACTATAGGATGTATGGGTAGGAGATGCTTTTGAATGTCTGACAGATTAAATCATCACTCATCACAGGGATCGACTATCATATTGACAAAACAAACATTTATATGACAACAATCTTCTCGAATTGACGTGCAGAATGTTTCCAAATGTTTCGAGTTTGTGAACTTGAATGGATGTTTTTCGTCATGTGCACAGTTTCGTTCACTTCTGATCCGAGTAAGCTAGAGAAACCACAATCTGTTGAGGGTTAAATGTCGTGATTTTTGTGAAAATGTCTACCACTTTAGCAAGCTTATTAGAAGAAAACAACAATGATACGATACTCACTTGAATTACAATTCGTGTTGTGAGTTTCGGTAATTAGCCTATCATAAAGTGTCAATTTTCTAATCGGATTAAATTAGTGCAAACAAGATATAATTTGCTGATGAATAGATCGAATATGTAGTATCATACCATCCTTCGGTATGCGGATTGTGATGTACATCCATGGTCGACATCGAACGAGGGCGGCCAACAACAACAACAGATGACTATTAGCTGGCCAGCAGCGGATGGTCAATTGCCTTCTATTTCGTGTTGCGAACCCTGGTCAGTTGATTTAACGCCTCCGAGCGACGCAGAAATCAAGCTCGGTATTGTGTCGATGAAAAGATTCAGGGGAGGTGATCCCAATAGACTGGCCCGGGGCTCTGTTCAAGAACGGTTGCGATATTCTTGAAAATAAAGTTTACAATGAATCGGTTATAGTAAGTTCGTACCGACACCCTTGGTCCGACGAAGCTTCTGTGTTCAGAAGCGAAACGTTACCAAAAACTCACTATTACCGATTCATTGCAAACTTTATTTTCATGATTATGGACTCCCGGTCGGTCTCGAATATTTTCAAATACTTTGCTGTTTGCGATATTCTATTAAGTAATCCAGTTGACGTTTTTCGTCAGGTATTGGAGACTGATCCCCTTACTCCGTGTTCGGGAGAAATTATAATCATACCTATTTTCAAAAACGTGTGCGTACTCCAAGCTTCAATCACAGATGAGTAAGCTTTACGCCTGTCATTACACGGCTTCTTGCTTCAGTATCTTGTGCCGCACATTACACAGAGCATCACAGATTCGTTGAGAGCAAACAGGATTTTGTTCCGGTAGAAGTTTTGTCGATCATATAATCACTCTGCAGTTAGCCCTAAAACATCGCCATGCTCAAAGGTAGCCCACTGTTGCGATCTTTCTTGATTTTAAGGGTTCTTTTGATTCGGTGGTTAGAAACGCATTATTTAATACCCTATTACTCAAAAGCGTCCCATAAAAATACGTTAACACATTTCGGGTGCTTTATTATTAGAGTTCTAAGCGCGTTAGGGCGTACGAACGCCTGTTAGCCAACTTTTCCACGGTTAGAGATGTCAGACAAAGGTGTCCAATTTGTTCATTTTTGTTTAAATTTACGATTGCAGGCCTACCAACACCTTGTATTCAGATAAGTCGCAACAGAAAAAAGTCTTAATCTAGCTTATGCCGACGATGTAGTTTTACTCTTCGATTCCAATGCGGATGCTCAGGCTACTTAACATCGTCTATGTACAATCATACCATCCTTCGGTATGCGGATCCTGTGTGGATATTGATCCAATTGAAACAGCTCTAAGACTCAATAGACTGTTTCACCTATTTGAGTAGTTGTATTACCAGCAAGGATTGTTTAAATAAGCAGATCTCAGCTCACGTTTCCAAAGCTACGGTAGCTTTTACCAACTTGAGTCCTCTGTGGCGTCAAACTGGTTTGTCGCTACAGCTACAGTAAACGGCGTTTTATGTAATGTGAATCATGGACTCTGAAAGGAAAACTAAGACGTCTGCGAGCATCTGGCAATCGCTTTCTCCGCATATGGCTGGAGTTACTTGGCCATATCGAATACGCAACGTAACTATCCGTAATAGAATCTTTGGTAGCGATTTAGTTATAGAATAACAAATTAACTTGCATAGACTTAGCTGGTTATTAATCGTATTGCGAATGGTATATAATCGTTTCCGTAACCCGGTTTTGTTAGCAACTCCTAACTCGGAATGACTTCGTTGTAAATGTGGTCAGATTTCGACTTGGCTGAATCAGATGAAGGCTTTGACTTTTAAACTAGCTGCGGTTAATGCTATCCGTATCCCATGTTGGGGTCCAGAAGAAAAGATTTCGCTGTGGCTGTCATGCTGATGTTGCTCTACTCGTTCACAACACATGCTTCAGAGCACGTTTGATTCAATGTGTAAGCACCTCATCTTGGTGTATGTGTCTAATCTTTTAAAGGTTCAATAGCATTTAGGCCCGAACCTCCCCCAATATATTTTTAGAATTTTTACTACGTCATGGTTGTTTCACAGTTAAACACTTCGTACTTGTTACTGGTGTAATTCCGTCAATGATGGTGATGATGACGATGTTGGCAGTCTCCGTTAATGACATCCGCTGATTTCAAATCTAATGGGAACATCCTGTGTAAATTATAAAATATTTAGAGCGAGATTTTTCTTGTTTAGTTTGTTGGTCGGAAGGTGTGCAGTTACGAATATATCACTCATGTATCATATATTTCGCCTAATGGACATGTGTATATTCCGTTCATGGGATTGATATCAATGGATGTATCAATAGTTCCTAAAATTAGCTTCTAATTTGTGCTCATTTGTCGCCATTTATACACTGTTTCGAAGCGCGCATATTGTGAATACGATTGTTGAATAATGAGTGCAAATGTCATAAATCTGATCTTGGAACAGCATAAAGTGATTGTTGACGAAGCGCTCAATACGTTTATTAAATTCAGGGCTGGGAATTGGAGCAACGATATATAATAGAAATATCTCCATTCAAATTCAAGTTTAAATTTTTTTATGTATAATCTCTCATATTTACACGTATTTAAACCTCATGCATGAAGAAATATATTTTGCTGAAGCAAACGCTGAAAATCGGGTTCCGTGAGTCTTAGTAGACACATGAAACGCTCTGCTTATACGTTACTATTTGGTTTAAGATCAACTAAAACAAACCTTATTCTCACGAGGTCCTCTCTGACACTTCATAGCAATAATCGATTTTGATTTGTATTTTTATCTTCGACATCCTTAACAATTTCCACTATTCATTCATTTGGAGGATTTCCGTGATGATATAAAACACTTGATTCAAAAATGTTTGTAATCGATGCCGCAGTCATACGAATGGAAATAAATTTGTAAACAATCCCCTTGAAACAGATTTGAGTAACGCTTCAATACCGCCACGAAAGCTTCGTCAGATCAATTGTGTTGAGCAAGACATGAACATGACTAAGCTATCATGGATCCACAATATATGCTTGACCTCATGTTTAAGAAATCTTCATCATGTGGGCGAAAATAATCAGTGATCAATTTTCCTAACACTGCGTGTATACACGTCGATCCGATATAAATTACTAAGGTCAAGGTCGGTTAACAATGTGGCATACATCTGCAAAAGTGTATCAATAACGCCCACTCCCACTCCACCGCACTTACACCTATCAATCAGTTTCTAGCTGTTTGCGGTCATCAGGTGGAGATAGTACGATTTGGATTAAGTAGCGTTGAAACAGTAGAAATGTAATAAACACGGTTATAATTAAAAGTCAGTGCAAAATAGGATTCTTGCACCAAACCACGATGCTCACACCGGGTCAAGCGCGCATGTCGCTCGTGAATGACTAATGCAGTGATGTGCACAAATCATCCGCATTTACACACCGTTAAGTTTACATTGTTCCTGAACAGTATATCCGTATGTGGCTCTTTGTCTAACGAATCTTCGGTGTCCAAAACGAAATGTTGGCTGAAATCTTATCTAACATATTGCATAAAAATATTGTTATTATAACATAGAGCGTTGATAACTCTACAGCCAAAGTTGAATAACAAGCATTTAAATTTCGTGCAATTTACAACATGCTATCCAGATTTACATAATTAAATTAAATTTTAATTCAAAACCAATCATCTAAGGCACCTGTTCGGCATCTGTTTTCCATTCCGGCCTGTTTACCATGTTGGTTACCGTTTTTAAATGTTGTTTAATCGTTAGAAACATTGTTCGCTGTAACTTATTCCACCAATCGCTTAAAAATCCCTTGTAATGTCCTATTAAAAACGGAACAAGGTGGATCATTGAAACATTATATTGATTAGACGATTTCAACACAAGTTTACATTTCTTTGTGATTTATTTCGGAACAGAAAGCAAGCAAGAACGAATTGTTCGATGTAATTCGACGTGCGGAATTCGAAGAATCCAATGAACTGTTGCAGAAAATGATCTCCAGTGTTGTGGAGAAGGTCACGTTGTCGGTAGGTGGATACAATTGCTTGTTAATAAAACAAAAGGCCTTGAAAAAATTTAGTGTATCATCGATTCGATGAAAATTATGCGGAATCTTTTCCCCGTTAAATCCGCAGTCTTTTTGATCAACTGCTGTTTAGGAGGTATAATGCTCCGTTTAAATAGACTTCTCTGTGTAGTCGTATTGGGTTAACCGTTTAGTAGCTGAAATGATTTTTTTCTGGAACACTTAACAAACTTAGGTTGAAAGTGTTAGGTGTTGGAATTCTACATGAGCATTAATATTCACATTTTCTAAACTGAACCACGAGTAATCACGCTGAAAGG
Organism: Atriophallophorus winterbourni; assembly: GCA_013407085.1. Taxonomy (NCBI): domain Eukaryota; kingdom Metazoa; phylum Platyhelminthes; class Trematoda; order Plagiorchiida; family Microphallidae; genus Atriophallophorus; species Atriophallophorus winterbourni. Next base: position 42,811 of record JACCGJ010013906.1, on the reverse strand, counting down.
TTGTGACTTAATTACGCATGCTGAAACATGCATCATAATGTTTTTCTTAAAATGAAGTTATGAACCACGGAATCGTGTCCTGTATTACGACTGATTGCGAAAGTGTGGAGCAAATGAATAATTGGTCTCTAGCTTCACTTGGAATATAGTTATTCATAATCTTAATGGATGCAAATGATTTGTTCAGCTTTCGGGTATTTGAACTCTCACAATCTGAAACTTCTTTGGCATGTAAAAGTTTGCGTATGAAGTTTCATAGATTCTGTTCATTAAAAGTTCGAATCGAATGAGCACCTGATTCAGCAATTTCGCGTACATAACAAAGGTATTGGGGATAGAAAACGTACTTGTTCTGAGCATGCAGAAAGGTTAACAATTCGACGAACACAGAACTACAAGCCACTGTTACATAGGGTTCGTACAACGAATCACGATGTTCAAACACAGAATCACAAAGTGATTCTTGGTCAAGCACACATGGCGCCTATGGATGACCAAAGTAATGTGTTGCTCACATCCCCATCCCTTACACACCAGTACCGGTTTCTGGCTGTTTGCCGTCATCAGGTGGAGACAGTAAGATTAGGTTCAATGAGCCTTGAAACAGTGTATTAGTGGTTAACAAAGTTATACTTAAATGCCGCTGTTACATAGGGTTCGTACAACGAACCACCGTGTTCAAATACAGAATCAAAAAGTGATTATTGGTCAAGCACTCAAGGTTCAAGATGCAAGAATTTATGGTAATAAGAAGCACATAGCTTCACAATTACCATATCGTAGTAAATATTCGTTCAGGAAAAAGGTATAAAAAAACATTTATTGTCAAGTATAGTCCAGTTGAATACTTACCATGAGTCAATAAGCAGGTGTCGTTAAATCCTTATGCGATAAATAAGTATCCAAATTTCGAATGAATGCTTCGACGCTGGGAGCGATGACAAGAGTTTTGTGAAGGCATTCCAAAGGAAACAAACACTACACAATAAAAATATTCGCGACAGCTGATACGGGATTGGGGAATTTGCAGTTTTGCTGATTGGGTATGTTGTGACTCACGGTATTCGAATAAATGTTTTAAAGGATGATGTGAAGTCAGCAATCGATTTTTAATATGTTTAGCGGTAAGGTCAAATAAGTGGTGGTGGGTTGACTACTACTTAATCATGTTCCCAGTCCTGACTATCACCCTTGGTCTGACGAATCTTTTGTGTTAGACGTGAAACGTTATCCAAATACTACTCTAACCGATTGCACTCAAATTTCTTTGCATGATGATGTGAAATATTTAATATTTTGTATGTTAGTATCACATCACTTCGAAGACTTCTTTGAATGGGAGTAGGGAGTCTCAGATTTTGCAATCGTTCCTCGTATGTTAGTTTCCGGAAACCACTTACGAGTTTGGTTGCACGGTGGTATTTTTATCAAGCAATAATATATCCTTTTTTAACCACGGAGACCAAGATGTGATACATGCTCCATGGCTGGAATTAAGCAGGCTTTCATGATAATGAACAACGTTCCAGGCGAGAAGGTTCTGAAAATCCGTCGCAACATACCTAGAAGCTTGGAAGCACACTTGTAGATTACCTCACAATGCAGGCTGTTCATCATGGTTGCTGGAAACCCAAACTCCTAGATCCCTTTATGACTCGGTCCAGCCCAAAATCGTCTGCCCAAAGTGATATTGGTACTGGAATGGCTTACCAATTTGCAACACCTTGTATTTTTGGAAATTGAATGGCAACTTATTCCGTACCGACTATTCGTGGAGAGCATCTAGATCACGTGTAGATCAAGCGTGTCACGTAAACTCACGTAGTCGGTCCTTCTGAATAGCTTTGCGGACTCACATATTCATCTAGCGCTGCATATATATTCAAAGCCTAACACAAAATTGTCCCTCCGACCGAGGGGGGAAATGTAGTTAACACCCTCAACTGCTTTTGTCTCGGAAGTAAGGATTAAATCCCAAACAGACGGTAACCCTGATCCTCTTCTGTGAGTAAAGTCGGACACATGGTTATGCAGTGGAATCATGTCGATCAGCTCACGGAATTTATGATCAGGTGTGTGTAGAGGATGATCTGATCTAACAAGGTTATACTTGTATGCCAACTGTTATATAGGGTTCGTACAACTAACCACGATGTTTAGACAGAATCACAAAGTGATTCTGGGTCAAGCACTCGAGGCGCTTATGGATGACCAAAGTAATGTGTTGCTCACATCCCCATCCCTTACACACCAGAAACCTGATCTTACTGTCTCCACCTGACGACGGCAAACAGCCAGAAACCGGTAGTGGTGTGTAAGGGATGGGGATGTGAGCAACACATTACTTTGATGATCTGATCCGTTAAAAAGATGAGGAAGTTTGAATTCCCTCATGACCAGTAATTGGGAGCTTCGCATCTCCCCGGCATAGTGTAGAGCCTCTAATAACCTGTCGTTTGGAGCATCCGTCGAAGACAGAGGGGCGATATATTATGCCAATAATGCAGTCGTCCTGTGACTCTTGTGTAGGGCTACATCAGAGGGTATCTTCTGATTAGAGGTTGTGATCGTGAATCTTCATGCACTGAAGACGTTCGTGACAGTATAGATTCACACCACCAGCTTTTCGTTAGCGATCGTTCCGTACTAGTTTTGGATCGACAGTTCGCTTTTTTCATACAAGATTGAAACTAGTTTTCAGTCACATCGACGAGGTCCAGCGAGTATCGTTGGCACAGCTCGGTGAGTTCAGCCAATTTATTAAACAAACTTTGGGCATTCATATAGAGACACTTTATTGAGCTTTTAGCACGTAACAACGAGTCAGTAACAGTAGTTATTGGTCGGACGTTGAAATATTTTCGCTGGCGACTTTGTGTCAGTCTCGGATGATTTTGTAATGCAACGCTGCAATTTCACAGCATAAACGATTCTGGGATTGCACAATCTAACGTTATCAGGTAATCTCTTCCGGTAAATTTTAGTTCGGATCGGACAGCATATGCATTACCACTTGACAAAAACGTAATCTCAATTGGATTAAAGCATTTTCCTTGATAGTTCGGCGAGCAAGGTATTCGGTATGTGTCAACGACTGCAGAATTTGAGGAGCCGATAGTCTCGGCAATAAATGACCACTGTTTACGATCGTGCTTTTTCTTCCATACACCACTGTACCTCCTGTAGTTTCAAAAACGTCGACAACAATAATACTCCTTGATGCTGCTTCAACCGACCATTCGTTGTTCGTTGTCTTTCCCACCAATACACGTCAGCATATTCACTGTGGTGTTAGTCACTTTGTGCTCGCCGCAAATACAAATTAAGTAGGACATTTTCCATGTCCCTTTCGTTGGCTAAAGTGATCTGAAGCAAACGTTGTTTATCTTTTTTTGGGGACCTCGGGCGACGAGCGAGCCGAGTTACTGACGCCGGGTGTATACCATCTAAGCCAATTCGATTGCAAATATCTAACCATTTCTCAAGGTCATGTTTTTGCCTTGCATGAAAGAGTGTGATTTCTGACTCAGTAATATTGGTGCAGATTACGCTTAGTCTTTCCGTGCTTTATAGAGTATATTGTTACCTTATGATATGAGACGGTTTTGCTCAGAACTTCTTGTTTCGTGTGAAGTTCAGGCGTCAGTGCTCCCGTCAAACACTTACCTGATTTAGTCACCATATGGGCAAATGTTGGGTTGTTAGATTGTGATGCAACTAGACGTTGGGGAGTCTTGGCTAAAGTTTTCGCCATTTTATTTGAGGATGACAACGGGAAGCGGTGTTCAATCGGTCCATCTTTGTTGCACCCGGATATTCAGTCACAACACTCAGTAAGGGTGCGCTTTTGGCGTATTTTTCTCATCCTTTTTGCCGCCTTGAGCAACATCTATTTCGGGTAGAATTGCGTTGACAATTGTATTTACCGAAAGTGTTTTAATTGTTTCCTCGAGTTTTCGATAACAATTTTCCATAACCTCTATTCGAGATTCCTGCTTTGCCTCATGGGGAGGCTGTTTACTTCGACATGCACTGCATACTTAGCAAACGCCGGGGAAATCAACGTTGTTAATAAACGATACCACTTCCTGTGATAGGGCTTTATCACAGTTGGTATGTGCTTTACCCAAGCAACCAAAACATTTAACTCCATGAGATCTGGCACTCACCCCTTTGTTACACATTTGACACGCATCACGTGCTGCCTTCTTTGTCTGCGGCATCGAGGTCATCCTTCGTGTCATTGTTACAATCCAACGAGTGATGAGTCAGTGCACTTGGCGGTACAGTTGTTTATCGATCGATTGCTACCGGTGGAGTGAATGCGTAGGATCGGAATGGCGCGATCCACGCGGTAAAAGCCATCGAGTTTAAATCAAAGTGACGCTGTTCAACGAGTTTCGATCTGATAGAATTGGAAAAACTATCATTCGATTCAAAATAATGTTATCTTTTCAACACTATTCGAACAGGAACGATATTCTTAATCGCCAGGGATATGCACGTGTAGGTAAATTTGGGTTAAAACTTGAATAATTTTATTTTCAAGGATTCACCTTGTTCTAAGTTGAAACAGGTGTATTCCGGACGAGCAAATTAAGAAGTGTCCAATGATATCTGAACCGTCCAGCTCAGACAAACTGGTAAGGAAACAAATCAGAAGGTATGACAGGACAAATTTATGCTCAATGTGATTCTGTGTTTGAACATCTATGTTCGCTGTACGAACCACTTATAACAGTAGCTTAAAATTTGTGAATAATTAACCTCATTTCTTAATATAAGCAGCTCAGTATGAACCCTACCGCTAATAGGAAAATTCAAAAGGCAGACCTATATGTATGAAACCTATTTAGAATTTTGCACAATAACATGACTTGCTAATGGCAAATGTAATCATTTTCCTACTAAAATGAATGTTGAGATTGTGTTTTGATTGAGCAGGAAGAAAGTCGAATATCTATTGCAAAAATCCGTTTGCTGCTAATTTTTATTTTTTTCTCTCATACACCTAATATTGTATCCTGTGGGAATTGTGAATGTTAAAATATTCACCTTATTGGACTCTATGTAAAATTTTCGCATTTGCTGTTATACACACTTGGGATTTTAGTGAAACATTCCAACACAGAGAAATGTTTCCAATTGACCCTCTGGGAAAATTCGAAAAGCAAATGTTACCCTACAACGAGAGTGATTTTTTTGAAATTGAAGCTTCTAACGCATTCAATCAACTTATTTGTAATGTTACTTACAGAACGAAGAATTGAATAATCTGATAAACCAGCTTGCGGAGCAGTTGGAACATAAAGTCAATCAAGATGAGCTGGAAGAAATGCAGCTTTGGATCAAGAAACGCTTGAAACAACTTGGAGCACGTATCGCCGCCCTGCGAAAGGCTCAAAACGACGAGGCTGCTGGGCTTCGGCGAGGGCTCATGCATTTCCATTGCATTTCTTGCGACCGGCCTGTTAATCTTCCTCCCGGGCAAGAGTGAGTTGCATTTATCACGGTTGATATGGTAAACGTAATGATAGGAGGTTCATATTGGGACATTTTTTCGTTGCCATTTGCATCTTGAATTCCGTTTTGTTTTCTCGGTAGACTAAATGAGAGCATATATTTATTGAAAGACATATTGGTCAATCGGGTTGAAATTTTTTTCAAAATTAAAAATTGTGTAGAGGGTTATAACGATTGCAGAAGTTTGACTGCTAGATTTCTGATTTAATCCAGTGCCACTCTGTTGTAATATAGCTCCCAGTCGAAGTATTGTGAATGTTTTATTCTTCAAAAATTCATGAAAATGGTCGACATTTGACAGGTGTCTGCAATTGCCGCAATAAAAAAACATTCTTGCTGCAAATTATGACAACTGTTTAAAAAAACGACGCAGTCAAGCGCAAATGCCGAACCTGTATGTATCAGCCGAAAATATCAAATTTACAGATCCTACGGATTAACAATATGGAAAACCAGATACAGTTTAGGTCACGCTGTGTACTGTCCGTTTTAGATAGTTTCCCAATTGATTTCAGCACATGTGTTATACGTGAATATAGTAATGAATCAATTTAATCATATTTCACCTAATTGGAAACCCCAGCGGATTTAGAACTCGTGAACAGCTACAAAGACCCAAATGACCGTTCTGAGAATGAATATGACTGACGTTCACATAAATACATTGCGTTGAAACTCCGTTAGATAAGTTTCGCTTTCCTTATCACTTAGTTTCGCAACAACAACCCGAAGCAACATTCCAGGTGACAGACTAATGTGAACTAATTGGGTCCTTGAGAGCACTTGATGAATCTCGCATTTCGGACTGACAAGCTCCATGGTTTTTTCTAGTTTTACCGGCGCCAACCGCTCTAAGCTCCTGGATTTTACTCACCATGCATGGCGCTAAACGTTTGGACTCGATTCAACGACGTAGCCAGTACCCAACCCACATTTTTGTTTATCGAAATACAGGGTAATGCAGATTATAACCAAACTGGTAATCACCGTGTTATTAGCAATAAAAGTTGACTAACCACTTGAGTTATACAAGCTTTGATTTTTAACAATTGTGCTCATGCTTATTCAAAATTATCGTTCGTCATTTAACAATTCCTCACTTGGCGAATTCTTGGAAGGAAAAGAGCTGTTTTCATATATGCCCTATTGTGTTTCTGAAACTAATTGAGCCCGAGAAAATGTAAGAATTTTAACTAGATTCAAAGAAGGTGTTATTAGTGTTTTGGACAATATGAATGGATTCCGAGTTGCGTAACAACTTCTGGTTGATCTACCACTTATCACGTATGATATTAAACCCAACGCTTCTGAAATATGCTCGGCTATATCGTGCTATTCTTTGTAGAGTCACATGTTACATTGGTCAATATCTGTTGAAAAGTCTTTCGTTTGATTTTGATTTAAACACTTTTCATAATGCAACAACCTTTCAGGCCAAACCCATTGGTCGATTTTCGTAACTTTCCCATGAATAAATCCCTCCGTCCTTACACGACCTATGCACTGAGCTCAATTCGAAAACTTTATGACCCGTGAGTTTTGGCCGCATTTTCTATTGTCGTAAACATATGCACTAAAACAAAATCATCAATTTGTAAACAACTCTCAAATCAAAAAGGAGCACATTGTTTTGCTTCGCAAAAACGATGCGTAATAAGTTATAAATCATAAACGATTATTATTTAACAGAAGCATAGTCAGAGCCAATGTAGCTCACGTGAGAAAGCGCACACACACATATGGACCAAATACCCACTGCTTCGAAAATGCTCTCGCTTAGAACTCGTCATCAATTTGAATAAGTATTGCGAGTTAGTTTGGAATCGAATCCAGAAATTGTACTATGAAGGTTCAAGTCCGATATCCAAGAATCAATTATCTATATATTCAATTAAATGTTGTTTCTGAAATAAGACTTGGATTTATTAGCGCTTGGCTTATAATATCTATATAACAAACCATATCTAATGCCTAAATTCTCAAAGTAATAATAATAATAAGTGGTCGTTTCCAGCCTTACATAACAACCGATTTAACCTTCAAACTTTAAAAATGGTGGTAAATTAATCTACTACAATAACATTGATTATAATAATTATGATGACTATTTGAATATCAGGTCATCGCTTCACGGATACGATACAAACGGAAGTCCACGACTAGCCGGACACAACCCAGCCGGATCGTTGTCTTATCAACAGAATCCTCACTTGCGGTCAACTCAAAAGTCAGTGCAATATCCCTGTATACTCTCCAAAACGTACCTTTATGATACGAATTGTTATTGACCCTCTACCCTCCACTCATAAGCATGCCTCGACCTGATCCGTGAGATGAATGGTTAATCAATGAAATTGCGAGTTCATGACTATTTCGTTGCATGGGAAAATAATCACTTTGTTACATCATGTGTAATTTACTTTGGTACAAGTAGGTGTTTTCGCTAATTTTTTAAGCACTCTGTGCATGAATCGTATTCAAAAAGGGTAGAAGGCTAATCTGACTGTTGCAGTTTTCGATGGTATACTTGAGATTTGAATCAACATTACAAAGTATGCTGTGCTTCCACCGCTAATTTGTCTGTAAGTTGAAAGTGGAAATCGAATAGTTGAAACGATCAATTTCAGCTGGGTGACGTATCAAAAATATGTTTCACGAATTTAGTAATTTTTGGATAATTGTATTTTGAAGAGTATTGCTCTGGAAAATAATCCAGGGTATTAGCTAGCATCAGTTATTGTACAAATGATTTTAAAAAGCTTTTAACCAATTGCTCTAAGCACTGAGGTATATTTTTCAACCGCACTATTAGAAGAGCAATCATATTGATAGTTTCAACTGAAAACAAATCACATAAAAACTACGTAAATGGAGGTAATAAGCTACACCTGGTATTGTATTACTTGAGATGATCTTAGTTATATATCCCTAAAAACTTTGAAGCGATTATTTGTAGCACACGCTCAACCGGCAGCTCTGTGAATGGACTGGGGAGGATTTTTGGAACGCATTTTTATTTAATAATTCATTCCGAATACAGCGTTTGACGTGCTCTTTTCGCATACAATTGTAGGTGTGTTACCACACGTTAGATTTTCCTCATATTTCATTACTCGTTCAAATACTGAATTAAAATGGATTCTTGACCACGCGCTCAAGGCAGCTATAAGTGACGATTATACTATGGTGCTCACAACTCCCACTCCATTCAGAACTGGATTTCTGGCTGTTTGCCATCACCAGGTGGAAACAGTAATCTTAGGTTCAGTAAACTTTGAAACAGTGGTTAATTGGTGGACAGTGGTTAGTTAGTTAGCTATTAAACTCAATGTTTCTCAATCTACCTCAAGCTAGAAAACGAATGTGGTGCGTAAGTAAGAGAGGGGATCTCAGTTTCATATAATATAGTCCTATATATTTTTTCACTTTTGTATTAAGTAGTTGCAAATAATTTAGTAATCAATATACTTCGTATACTCTGTTGATAATAAATCATTTCTCCATAACAGTAACAACACCACAATGGGGGAAAATCGCCAAGGACGAGGAAAGCTCGACAGCATATTTTCAGATGATTCAGACGATGGCAATGACCAGGATAAATTGCCCCCAATTGCGAAAAACATGAGGGTAGGTTGTTCTGATGTGATTTTATCTAAATCAATTGGTAGCACATGCGAGTAAGTAATGCATTCGAGAAACTGAATTTCAAATGCAACCAAGACCGAATAACTTGTGGACTCAAATCATAATTACTGTAAACTTTTGTGCCCACGAAACCGAATATAAATAACAAACGTTGGAGCGCCTGTAGTCTCACTGAGGATAAACTTGATAAAATGAGAGCCAGGGGAGCAGCGTATTTTCAAATCTTACCGTTGTTAACACTATAATTACATACAATGTTTGTGCATGTTTGGAAAAATAAGTTCAGCAAACACCCAATAAATTTGTAGCGTAAATAAATTCCAATCAATAAAAGAATGGTGGTAAGGCAGATTTGAAGAAAGGTAACATTGTTTTCGGAATAGACGGAGGTACTCACCTTGGTATATGCTTTGAGCATTCTATGCACTGTAATTTTACACAGCACTGTTGTAATCTTGGTTAAATAAATCCTGAAAAATCGAATAATACATCGATACCGTAAATTATCAGAAATAACTCCAGCTTTGCAAAACTCGGAAATTATATTCGAATATTGAAGAATGAACACAAACATCATATTCTCCCGGGCAACTTCCAGAACAGTATCGGGAACACTGTTTCCCATTATACGCTATTTTTCATTGATTTGACGAAAATATTCGTATATGTCAGCAAGGAAGGTCTCCTCAAAATTCTTGGTCATAATTTTCAGCTGCTCAACCTCGATATTAATTTAAAATTTGGTATAGGCGCACACTCCATTTTAAAGGTAGCAGTATAGAAACCTTTGACGTGTCAAACAAGGATTTGTTATTGCTCTCGCGCTTTAAGACATTTTCTTCACTCCACTGATGATGTTCACTTGTAAGACGATAACAGAAGGTATTCACACGAAGTGATTGCATATTTTTCGAACTGAACCGTTTAGGAGCCTAAGCTCACCTACTGTATGTGTTAATCCGTGACCTGCAATTTTCTAACACTCCAGCATTCATTTTCACATCCAGGAACCGCTGCAGTCGCTAATGTAAAACATTTCGTCAACAAGCCAGGAATATTGGTTGACAATCAGCATCAAAAATTCAAAGTCTTATGTCAGAGGATGTTTTCGCCTCCCATTTGTTTCAAACTGTTTGTATGAACCACCAATTTATTTCAAGAAATTATTCCATCTGACAATCCGTCACTGATAAACGAATTAACAAAACTTCTACCCAATTGCCCCGTTTGAACTCGAGGCAAAGGTCAGCTTAACGCGAATATAAAGATGTTCCGTTACAGCTCTTGCGCACTAAATGATTAAGTTTATGGCAGTTAAGTCTGGATCACTTGCGCAGGAAAGGAACGAATGCTGAATAATTCGGATTTGTATAATAACCTTCACGTTTTAAACATAACCTGGATGTAAAAATTAACGAGTAGTGTAAAGTATTTAAAGCTTCTCTGCAGAGCATGCTCACCGTAGTACGACAGCGGCGCCTACGCTGGCTGGTGCATCTGTACAAAATAGAAATTGGTTTTATTTCAAAAGATCGATTCTATGTTGGGTTAAAATCAGAAGTCGATTATTTGGCAGATGAGGTATGAATGTTCGCAAAATCGACCCTAAGAGCAGGAAAGAACTTGATCTAGGCCGCTCACTTTGAGAGGATTTTGTAAAGCATATTCTGCATATTACTTCCATCGGCTGAACGTCAAAGATGTAGTCAGCGTACAACTGCTATCAATTGACTGAGTACTTTTTATCCCTCTGAGTGCTGCGGAAGCGATTGTCCATCAGGAAGCAGAATAAAATGTTTTTTCCCGACGTGCTGTGGAGCATGGAATCTTTGTTTGTCTGTGGTATTTATCCGTGCTCAATGTTGATAACCGAAGTTTATTGAAGGAACGGAAAAACAGAACATTGTTCCGCAATCAATATTTGACTCCCACTGTGACGTTTGAAATTCTTGTATTTAATATATATATATATATATATATATATATGGAATCGCTAATTCATAAGTAAAACGCACTTAAATGACTTCAGCGTTTACGTGGAACGCGGTATTAAACAATATCATAACAATTTCTTCAAAGTTTCCTTTGAACGATTAGTACATTTTGTTGGGAATCCGATCGCTATCTTCTGTTTACTTAAGAGCAGAGTGCATCAAGTCCCTCTCTCGTACGCAAAGTAGAGAAACGAGATTTAAATTTAAATTTGTATTTTTGTGACCCTTTGCTCGCCTTAGCAAAATTTTAATAGTTTATGTGGTTTGATAAGAGCTTTATTTACTCAGCAAACATTTGATGAATTAAACATGTATCGGAGTAGATATTCTGATTGTGAATTTTGTAAAACTGAAGGTGGACTCGAATAAACCATTCGAAATCTTATTTACCTTTTAGTGTAGCGCTTCGTGAACAGTGTGCAACTACTGACAATCTGTCCATAACGCATATTCTATTTTTAAATTAATTTGTTACTTGCAGAACGAAAAAAACTGGATTTAAATTAAAGGTTTTATTGCATGCGTATTTTATTAAATCATTTTCAATTTCCGTTAGGAGTGTTTAGGAATACCAAATAACTAAAAAAGGTCATATCGCCTTATCGATCATTTCAATGCAAAATATATGCATTTCAGTCAATTATATTATTCGGTCAATAATTTCTACACAAACATTTCCATGTGTAAACATTTCTCTCATCTGATTCCCATAGGATAATCCTGCCTACATAGGATTACATCCTACCACAGCTTCGCGAAATATCAGAAACTCAACTCCTCAGGCCCTGTCCAAATCGGGGAGACAAGTACATGTGGTTAAACCGCACACACAATCCAGCGAGGGTGTACATCCAACTGGAAATGGGTATTCCGTGTCAAGAATTCCAAATGTTTCTGAAGCCACAGGTGAGTACAATTCTTATGTTTATCAAAAATGACTCAAGTGACTTAGATTTCAATGAACCATACTGAACTGCTTTTATGATCAAATACATCTACCAAAAAGGTAGACCGGCAGAAAATTAATTTCCTTATCGTGGTCAATAAGGATTACGTTTCAACTCATTATATTAACTCGCTATCATCTGCGAGAATAAGAAAATGGCTTTATTCATGTACTCGAATTTGCAGCAATTAAAATTAATTTTTTCGCATAATTCAGAAAAAAAGTATGATTCAGGCTGTATTACAATCTAAAGATTCTACGTTGGCTGAAATATTGTCAAGTTACCCAGGAATAAAGAGACATGTTAGTGAAATTAGAAATTAAAGTTAGAAATATGACGATGAGCTCACAACATCAGTTATCACATTGTCAGTCGCATCTTCAACTCTTAAACAGCCATCGATTGCTTATCCATGTATCAAACCACTTGAGGAACAATAGAGATTAGAATTTATATGTTCATGAATAGGGAATAAAATATTGGCTTCGGGTGGAGAAGTTACATTTTTATAAATGAATGTACAGAATAACTGACTTTAAGAGACGTTGCCAGCTGTAACTAAGTTTGCTGCTCAACCTCCTTTTCATACTCAAGTAAATCTGACAATAATCTATTTGTAATGGTTATAATTTTGGTGATGATGACGCGTAGGGCGAGTATATTCGATTTTTTGGTGTAGAATTTTTCCGTATCGATCTCAACGTAAACTGTTGGCTAGAAACGAGTTACAAGACTCAAGAAATCTGTATCTAAATCTACACCTTATTAAGCTTTGCGAATAAAATTTCGCACCGAGATCTCGTTTATACAATTAAGCTTTGAGATTAGTCCTGTCTACCGTGGAAATGGACTGAATTGCTTATTGTTATCTGTAAGGATTCTGAATTGAGAGTGCAGATATTTTACAATTTCCAAAATAAAAATCGTAACATCGCAGCACAAATTTATTCCGCGTAACATCGTACACATTTTGACGTTAGCGAGCAATACTCGAATTAAGTAGGGTTTGCCATACCTGTCTGATAAACTGATGGTTTGAAAGACTAATCGAACTAGATCCTGATCTTACTGTCCCTACCTGATGAATGTAAACAGCACGGAACCGTTCGTTGGATGTGTGTGATGGAAATACGTGCAAATGAGCAACATCTGTTGCTGTTCAAACATTCAACTTATTATCCTGCTTCGAAGTCTTATGTGAAATGTTAAATATTTTAAAATTACAGTTCATGAGTTAATCAGTTTCAAATCCTCAACTGACTTACAGTTTGGAAGTTGAATTTGTTCACATTTTCTTCAAAATAGTTGTCCTTGCAACTATCAAATCTTTTGCCACGGGTTAAAAAAGCTCATTTGCATACATTTCCATCACACACACACACCACGACCGGTTTCGCGCTGTTGGCACTTATAAGGTAGGGGCAGTAGGATCAGGATCCGCATGCGCCCGAAACAGTGGAAGATGAGTGCAGACAGCACAAAACCCATCGTTTAGCTTGTGTTTTGGAAAAACATGCAAATGAGCATTTTTTGTTCATAGTCATTTGTTCAAACCTAGTCTGCATGATAGTTTGCACTCACGTGATTAAAAACAGTTTGGTCGTACCAACATTATCCAACGATGACGCAACTTGTTTGCCCCGGGTGTAGTTTTAAATCTTACTCACAATGGAATGAACGCATCGTCAGTTTGCGCATTGATATTCTAATAAAAATAATATACATACATAAAATTTTGGTGCTTATTAAGATTTCTATCAGAGCTACTTTTGGAAGAAAGTTCCTATCTGTTTTTCAGACGATCCATCCATATCACAGCATCCGCCTTCACCTGAAATAAAGTCTACAGAATTCAAAAGCTTGGAAACTAGTCTGACGGTTTCGGAACCACAAACAGCCCGTGAAGTCGTAGAGGACTCTGGCTCTGAACCTCCATCGGTTGAACATTCCTTCAGAGAACATTAGGGTTATGGTATTGAAAGCTAGTAAGTGAGATGTTTTAGTGTACTATCCGCAATTTATAACACATCGAATATTGGATAGCAGGTTAAGCAACCTGGTGAATTTAAAATGGCGAATAGATAGTGTCAAAATAACTTTTTCGGTTATATCTGCAAAAAATATACGCTAGGATGTAACAAAATAAATTTGACCGAAATTCTTTAATAAGAATCTATCTATAGAAGAACGTTTAGGAAACACAATCGATGACAGATAAAATTTTAATTTCAATTTTATGGAACTAATGATATGTGCTGTAAAACACTATAGAATTTTCTATGGGAGTTGAGGATTCGGCATACTTTTTGGAATATTTCGATCAATATTGGCATGCTATGCAATGTAAATTTACTCTTCAATCTAAAATTTGCAAATGAATGTTAGAGACTAGTGAATGTTTAAGTTTTCTTTCTCCGACGTTGTGATCAACAGTAACACTGTTGTCTTTACAATTCATACATGAACGGAACCTCTATGCGTACAGGGTGGATAATACATCCGATAAATTATACCCGACGCCAATCATGATGTTCATACAATACGTAATTAGGAATACATGTTTAGCTTAATTTTACAGTTTTGAACGATTGTCTATCGGTTCGGTTGAAAATGCTCAATTTTTAGAACATGATTATTGCATTTATGAAAAATTATGGAAACACCAGTTGACGACAGATTTTTCACCCAAGATCGGTATCAATTTTACAAACTTCGGCATTTTAATAAATAACTGTAGATTGCTTTCCCACACTTTCCACAATAATGACAATTTTGAAGGCCCATTATTATCGGCCTGCTTCTTGTGCAAGTATTTTGTAGGAGCGCTTCAAAAAGTGGAGAAATGGTTCGCACGAACATTGAAAAGCATGTCAGAGTGAACAGAATATTTTACCCCAATTTTTTTGATAATGTTTTGCGATTCAAGATGTAATAATCAAGTGTGTATGTCAAATGTAACAAATTTCAATTACCGAACGCTGTCAAAATTATACAGTAATAAGTATCTCTTCGAACGTTAACTCAGCGAAGGTCAAACTTATTTGAAACTCCCGCAATCTAACGGTGATTTTTAACAGAAATATTAGACACTCGACTACATAAACTCTGTCAGCCGTAACTTGCGAAACTTCAAGATCAAATGGCGGAAAATTGAGATGATGTTAAAGTAACTATTTTTTAACAGATCATTGCAAACATTGATTTACAAAGTGTAAACTTTCACGTACTTAATTATCAGCGTCATGTGAGACTGAAAAATGAATATTACAAGGCCTCATGACTCGGGACGCGACCGGTAGTGCACAAACTTTAGTAATTAATCTAGCAATTATTTAAATATCTGCCAAATTCATTCGATTAGTTCGAGAACGCGGATAGCAAAATAGAAATTTTCATGATAAAATGCAAACACAAATTAGTAGTCCTGGGACTTTTAAATTTAATACGTTTAGCACATTCGTTTTTAGCGATATTCCGTATATGCCAGACTGACAAACGTCCAATTCATCAACATCTTTGATTTATGAATTTCAGCGCAAGCGTTCTCCAAGCAATTATCCTGTTGTTTTCCGAAAATTGATAAACTTTCGCTTGGCGATCGGTTTGCACCATATGGACCTTTTGAGACAATCAAATATTTATGCTAGAATTTCTTGGATGAAAATTGTGTTAGCACATTCGCAAGGGAATCGTGATTTGTGTTATTATTTATAGTTTTCCAACGGCAGGTAAAATCATTATCGTTTTTGAATATATCTTTCGTGCAGTACGCTTTGTTTAGTTACTTGGGTATTGATTTTTTTGGATGGGTGTCTCACAAATGAGTGGATTTCGGAATACTTCTACATTCTGTTTTTAAAAGAATGAATATTGCATAAAAAGTTTTTTTGGTATCTGAGGAAATCAGGATAATATGAATGGGTTTCCTGAACCTGAGTTGAGCATGATTTTCTTACAGAGAGTTAGGGTATCATTCTGAACTAATTAAAACAGCATTATATTGAACATATTAACCACACTACTACTGTGACAAGTCTCAATGAACATGAGGTTTTGTGTCTACTCGAGCATTACTAACGGCACAGATACTATTGTAAATTGAAGGAAGAAAAACGTAACTTTTAGGCAATTCCAAATATATTTGACTTTCATTGGCATGCAAGTTTTGGGTATAATTATGTCTTGATCCAATTAAAAAGTCCAACTAACTTTTACGGATCCGGATCCTACTGTCCGTACCTGATGTGTGCCAACAGCACGAAACTGGTCGTGGTGGGTGTGTGTCATGGAAATGCATGCAAATGAGTTTTTCGATCACATACACTTATTTGCACAAGAAAAGTTTTGTTGGCCTTCGTCGATCGATGTCATCCATGAATGTACATCGAAAGCGCATGACGGTTTAATGCTCTGCAGCGTTTTAATTTACTAAACAGTCCGATTTGGGAGAATCAATTTCTCCCTCAGCGTTCAAATCGATAGACATTACTATGCCAATCGGAGACAGTTACAAGTTGAAGCTGTGATATATGTTCAATAGGCAAGAGCAGTATCTACCCATTCTCGAGCTTGGAGATGACACTATATAAAGCGCATGCAAACTGAGTTCTCTTGAGCAATAACTTCACAACACGTATGGTCAAACTTGAGATGTCACGATACGTTTACATCATTAGTTTATATTAGAGAAAAATGGTAGTTCTCATGGTAAAATTTGAGTGATGTAACTGTAAGCCGTGTGATATTATGAATATGTTCACAAACACAACAAAAATCAGAAAAGAAGAATTTCAAAAATGTATTGAGAAATAAGCGTTATTTTTAATTATTCTGTCGAAATAGGCCCTCATTTTAAACCATGCGTATAGCATTGACTTGTAGGTATTTGAAATCCTCGATACACCCCAAAGATAAATCGTGTGGATAAATATTAATGATCTTCACTTACAGTGAAGATATGTTTTTATTAAATTGCTTTTATGCAAACTATGAGGTTCAAAGGTATGCCAACAGATGAAAACTTGCGTCTTCTAAGAGCAGCTAAAAATAAGGTCCAACAGACTGCAAGGCGGTGTGCAAACGACTATTGGACTGAAGTTAGCCTCAATATCCAAAAAGCTGCGGAAACCGGAAATTTTCACGGTATGTATGATGGGATCAAGAGAGCCATTGGCCCAAACAAACTTAAAACGGCTCCCATTAAGTCTTTATCTGGTAAGCCGATTGTCGACAAAACTCAAAAGATGGAAAGATGGGTAGTGCACTTCTCCTCTCTCTACTCTAGGGACAGTACGGTTCTACCGCATGCACTTGAAAATATCGAACGGTTGCCGACCATTGAATATCTAGATACCCCTCTTACTCTTGATGAGCTCAATAGAGCAATCGACCGCTTAGCGAATGGGAAGGCCCCTGGTAACGACGGAATTCCACCTGAGCTCATCAAATGCGGTAGAGCAGCATTATTACAACCTCTTCACCATTTGCTTCTTCAGTGCTGGCAGGAGGGGGGTGTCCCACAAGAGATGCGAGACACAAAGATCATCACGCTATTTAAGAATAAGGGTGACAGAGGCGACTGCAACAATTACAGAGGAATCTCCCTTCTGAATGTTGTAGGCAAATTGTTTGCTAAAGTCTTACAGATCCGGCTGCAAGTTTTAGCTGATAGAATTTACTCCGAATCTCAATGTGGATTCCGCAAGGAAAGATCAACCGTTGACATGATCTTCTCCCTGAGACAACTTCAAGAAAAGTGTCGGGAACAGCGTATGTCATAATACGCTGTTTTTATTGATTTAACTAAGGCATCGACTACGTCAGCAGGGAGGGTCTTTTCAAAATGCTTGATCTGATAGGCTGCCCCCCAAGGCTGCTCAGACTCGTTATTTCGTTCCACACAGGCATGAAAGGCTGAGTCCATTTTAAGGGTTGCAGTTCAGAAGCATTTAAATTCGCCGAGGCGTCAAACAAGGGTGTGTTCTTGCTGTTCGGCTCTTTGCTCTGCTTCTGAAGCACGCTTTTAGGACGAGAACAGAAGGCATTTACATGCGCACGCGAAGTGATGGTAAGCTTTTCAACCTGAACCGGTTGAGAGCACAAACCAAAGTACGGGATGTGATAATCCGTGACCTGTTGTTTGCCGACGATGCAGCCTTTATTGCTCACTCCCAAGAGAACCTACAGTCGCTAATGGACTGTTTTTCGTCGGCATGCAAAGACTTTTGTCTGACAATCAGCACGTGCGAGACAAAAGTCCTTGTTCAAGTAACAGTTTCGCCACCAATCATCACTGTTGGAAACTGTCAGCTTGAACCAGTACAGCAGTTCACATATCTCGGATCAACCATTGCGGATAACCTCTCGCTAGACACGGAGATTGGTAAGCGGATTGGCAGAGCAGCTGTCATTTTGTCCCGATTGAACTCTCGTGTTTGGGGTAACCACAAGCTGACTGTAAAGACAAAGACGATGGTATACAGCGCGTGCGTACTAAATGCTCTACTATACTGCAGTGAAACCTGGACCACCCACGCAAGACACGAACGGAAGCTGAATGATTTTCATCTACGAAGCATCTGTCGTATCTTGAACATATCGTGGATGGACAGAGTGACTAATGCTGAAGTGCTTTCAAAAGCTGGTCTAGAGAGCATGTTCACTCTATTGCGACAGCGCCGCCTGCGCTGGCTTGGTCATGTCTATAGAATGGAAAATGGTCGTATTCCGAAAGATCTACTCTACGGTGAGTTGCAATTAGGAAGTCGACCATTGAGCAGACCGCACTTGCGGTACAAAGATGTTTGCAACAGAGATATGAAAGCTCTTGACATTGACCCCGCAAGTTGGGAAGAACTTGCTCTTGACCACTCACTTTGAAGGCGTTCTGTAAAGCATCGTCTGCAAGCCGGGGAGGAGCAGATACAGCTCTTTGCTGCTGAACGCAGATCACGCCACCGTCCTGCAACTGATGCAATACAACAGAGTTCCGACTATCTTTGCAAGCGCTGCGGGAGAGATTGTTCCTCCCGAATTTGACTGTTTAGTCATTCAAAAAGCTGCAAAACATGAAATTCATGCTTTTGTGATGCACATCCATGGTGGACATTGACCGATGGAGGCCAAAAAACATTATGCAAACTGATTACATTACCACTTTTTCATAATAATACCGTGACTTAATCGCCTCAATTATTTTTTTTCAAGTTTTAAGATTCAAGAATATATGGTAACAAAAGGCACATTACTTTACAATTACCATAGCATAGTACATATTCGTTCATGAAAGTGAAATATCCCATAATCACGTATTGTCACGTACATTATAGTTAAAAACTTACCATTAGTTAATAACAATTTTTGGCAATACGTAATGCAACACATTATGAATGAATGATTCGACTCTGGGAGCGGTAACAATCGATTCGGGAAGGGCATTCCAAATGAAACAGACAAGTAGAGAATCAAAATATCGGCAACAGCGAATACGGGAATGGGGAATGGCGATTCCCGTGATTAACTATGTTTTCGTCACCATGCGCTCTATTCATATTCATAGATTCATAGATTTATTCATAGATTATATGCAGGTTCAAAGCTATGCTTTACAAGACCCACAAAAATGTACATCGGGTCGGATGCTAAAAAATATTAAAATATTGTTAGGTTATTGTCAAACATAAAAAACACTTTCCCATGTGGATATCTAGCGATTTCTTGAAAACTTCAGCAGTTCCAGATTGTACCACATGAGTAGGTAAGCTGTTTCACAGTTGCACATTGCGAACGGAAAATTTATATTTGCGGCAGTTCAACCTGCTATGCTGTTGGTAAAGTTTCGATTGGTGACCTAGCATATGTGTGTTGTGGGAAAGATGAAACAAATGACCGCAATGATTATTTGTTTGATTAAGCACTGTCCAAATGAATATTAGTGCTCCTCGTTTCCCTCTGTATTCAGCTGAATGCAAATTCAATAATTTAAGTCGCGTTTCGTATGGATAATTTGATAGTCCCATGACGAGTTTTGTCGCTCTGCGCTGTGGAGTTCCTAATAGCAGAATATCTTTTTTCAACCAAGGATCACATGCCGGTATAGCATATTCAACATGAGGACGGATGTACGCTGAAATCAATTTGCAGGCAATATTGGGGTCAAACCAACCTAGGACTCTTCTAAGGAGACCCAAGTTGTTTTCAGCTTTGCAGGCAGCCAGTCGACATTGCATTGAATTTCCTAGCTCTGATTGGATAATCACACCTAAATCTTTTTCAGTGGAAGCGGGTTTAACAACAGTGCGACCAATATAATATTCTTTGCTCGACTTGCTGTTGAGAGACAATAGGCTGCATTTCGAAGCATTCAGGGGCATTTTGTTGTTTATGGTTCAAGTGTGAATCATATCGAGATCCCGTTGCAGGTTCTGCGTGTTGTCAGTGGAGTTTATCTTGCGCCAAAGCTTTGCGTCATCAGCTAAAATAAGCACGGAGGACTGTAATACAGTAGGCAAACCGTTTATATAAATTAAAAACGAAAGCGGTCCGAGGACTGATCCTTGTGGGACACCACGGGCAACTTTAATCGACTCGGATAGTTCGTTTTTGACTCTCACGTACATCTCACGAGATATCAACCATTCTTTAATCTATGCATGGAGTTTACCCTGTACTCCGTAGGTGAGTAGTTTCGACGAAAGTATTTCGTGATTCACACGATCGAAGGCTTTTGAGAAATTGATATAAATTACGTCCATGGAGTTGCCGGCATCCAGTAGCTCAGACCAAGATTCTTTTGCTAATAGCAAGTTTGTCAGGCAGGATCGTTTTTTCCTGAATCTATGCTGTGCCTCGGAGATTAAATTAGTAATCTCAAAGGCATCAGCTATTATGGACTCCATTACTTTTGATAGCACTGGTAATAACGCTATCGGGCGATAGTTTAGAGGATTATTTCTTTTGCCACCCTTGTAAATGGGACTAATCAGGGCAGTTTTCCAAGTTTATGGTACAAAGCTCTGCTCGAACATCATCGTGAATACGTCAGATGTTGGTATTGCCAACTCGGAAGATTGATTGTGCAAAATGTTTGCGTGTATATTGTCTATACCGGGTGAGCCTGTTCTCTTCATCGTCATTAATTTTGATTGAACAACGTTGGGGGGGACTCCACCCCGTGAAGAATTGGCAGGCTGCAGCTGTCAGAGTTGAAGGGCTGTCTATGGGTCGACACTTGTGAGATAACTGATGCGAATTGTTGTCGGAAAACGTTAGCGCAATCTTTAAATGACGTCACAATTCCAGTACCAGAGACCACTGGCGGTATTCCCATTTTAACATTTCGGAGGTCGTTGACGTGTTTATACAATGCTTTGGGATTTATAATGAATTTTTCGACAAAACTGATTTGGTAATCTTTTCTCTCTTTTCGAATGAGGCAGACACACTTATTTCGCAATAACGTGTAGTAGCACCAAGTTATCCCAGACGGGTCGTCCAAGTATTTGAACCATGCCTTGTCACGCTTACACATCCATTTCCGAGTACTGCTTCTGAGAGGATTTTCGGACGCCGTTTGCTGGATATTATTTTCACCTTCGATGATTATTCAATGATAATACGAAGTTAGCTGTAAAACGTTTCCCATATTTCCTTAGCTGATTTGAGTTCAAGGAAATCCCATCGATTTTCAGTAGTAAGAGCTCAAAGCAAGTCATAGTTCACAGTTGTATACGTTCGTTGAGTATTTCCTGCCTGTTCGTATTGATAAGTATAATCAAATGTCATGACAACATGATCACTCAATTCGAGTAGAGCTGTATAGGAAACAGATTCTATCATGAGTTCTTCGTTTGTAATTATGAGGTCTAGTCTAGGGTTTGTTCAGATCGAAATCGGGTTGGTTGTTGCACATGGCTGTAAAGAGGGGTGCAAGTCATTATTTCTCGAAGAAAGCTTTTGAATGAATCGTCACCTGTAATGTGTGTTGCAAGGGTCGGTACATTAAAATCACCGAGGAGGAGCGAATGTGAATATGTGATCTTCAATGCAAAACGTATTGCATTAGAAAGAACAGTGTCAGCGGCAGATGATGAAGGAGAAGGTCGATAAATCAATGCTAAGAGGCACTTACGTTTATCATGTAAGTCAAAAGAGCAAAACAATGTATGTGGGACATCTAACTCGGGGAAGAGAAGTATAGTGCAGTTGATGCTTTCATGAAAGTAGAGGAGGACACCGCCACCTTCTGTTGCTCGATCTTCTCTGTAAATCATTATATGAGGGATTTTAAGTTCAGAGTCGTGTACAGAATTACACAACCATGTTTCTGTCACTGCAATCAAATCCCAAGACGCCACGGTCGCACGTGAATACAGTTCAGTGAACTTGTCCAGAAAGTTCTGAGCATTGGTGTAACAGCATGATAAATATTTGATTTTTGTTGACGATGAAGAGCTCATAGTAGTGGATTCGCCGACCAAGAATTGGTCGGCTGCTCCACGTTTTTTGACTCAGGTGCATTTGATTGACTTGGTAGCAAAGTCTTTTCGGGAACAATATTGTTCGTTCGTTTTATGTCGTATACAGCCCGAATACGAATTTCAGGAGGTGCAAACTTTCGACATCGATACCACGCCTCTAGTATTCTGTCCTTTATCTCATCTGTACGGAATGATACTTTGAGAGGAGGAGGCTGATGCGTTTCTTTCTTCGGTATGAGGCGCATAACAGGTGTCGTTATTATGCCCTTTAAACCTAGGATCTCTTGTAAAAATCTCCATTCACTGCAATCGTGTTGCAGACGTTTGCTGGGTTCTACTTCGTTCGAAATGGGTACACCATGAACTATAACAGCTCTGCGATTCGTAGCCCCTTTTGCTAGTTCCGGATTATTACGACGAATTTGCTGTTCTTCCCAAGGAATGTCCGGAAATATTCACACAGTCAATTTGTTTACAACTAATAGGGATGAGGCGAGCAACATATTTTCAACATCATGGACGGACATGAGCACTACACGCAGTAGCCTGGGTGTGTTCACACGAGGTGAGTTCGGGGGTCTAAACAATCGCGTCAGCGACGCAGGTGAGGCAGTGATGTCTTAGCTTCTGCATTGATTCTTCCATTGATTCCTGTCATCTGCTTCGCGTTGCTTTAGCGCTGGCGAAGTTGATTCAACGAGATTACTACAAATTACCGTTAGATCATCAATGTTTGTCTTTTGGTGGGTTTTAGTGTTCAAACTCTTCGGTCTAAGCTTATGCACATCCTTCGATAATTCAGCACTATCATTCACTTGACTACAGACAGACTCATCGGTCGTACCGAGCTGTTGGAAGGGACTTTGGTCGATTTGTGGAGAAATCAGCGTTTCTGTAGTAGCTAGCGCTTCCCTGTAAAACTTGCGGTTAATGTGGTTAGGGACTGCGTTTAGAACTTGTTTCAGCGCTTTCTGACACGCAAATGTTTGGAAAGACTCTAACGTGTTTTCAAGCCGTCTAAGGTTCGACTCTACAGCGAACTTGCGTCTTTCCATAATTGAATCAGAGTTTTCGGATCTTGATAAATCTCGATTTACTTTCAATCTGCATGGATTACATATATAGCAAATGCCTGGTAATTTTTCATTATTAATTAGAGTCACAGATTCGGGTGATAAATACTTTTCACAGTTCGCATGAATAGCAATTGAACACAAGTAACATTTGACTTGACGCGATCTGGGACTTACCAACTTTTGACAAAGTTTGCACTTTTTACAAGCCTCGTCGTCAGGTCCGTTTAAGGTCACGTTGTCGGTCATTGTTACAATTTCGCGAGATCGAGTCGATACACTGGGCGAAGCGCTCGATTATCGATCGGTGTCTCTCGGTGGAGTGCAAGAACGAGTGGATGCGATGCAGTGCAATCCAACGGACAGTAAAATGGCGTATACTTTCACGCAAAGGCTGTTCTGTGAGATTTGATCCGACAGTGTTGAAATAACTGTCAGAGATATTCCTTATGGTATCCGAGTTGTTGCGTTATTCTGGATTGGAAGCAGGAATTAAGTTTACAGGACGGTAGTTTGCACTCTTGCAGATAGCTGATGTTATCCCAGTCATCTAATCGTTTGACATCACACTTTAAGTTGAAAAATGTCTAAGCAATTCACTTAATAGTAAAAAAAATCTACTGGACACATGTTTTGGTACGTTCGCTCTGATTCTGTCTGCTTGAGGTGATTGTAAGTTTCATTTAATTCAATTCCATTCCATTTTGAACTTCTAAAATGCATATAGATTTGCATAAAACCATAGAACAAATGGTAACTTTTAAAAAATATAACGGGCAAGAACCGGTTTTGGTTGTCTACTGAGCAGTTCAACAATCAGGTAAAAATCTAGAGGGAAGAAAATCTTTTCACTAACACAGTGACAAAGTGAATAAGTTTTCAGAACGCTACATCCAACACTATGCATATAACCAATACGTTTCAAATACATTTGCAGTTTGCATCCTAATCCATCTCCGAGATCAACCTGTCAAATGCTAACCACTTTCACAACACGAAATTCACAACAAAATAAAATGCTAATTAATAAAATGTTTTATTATTCATTCGACTATTTCGGTTATTTACAAAACTGTCATCAATATGTTTTACCGGGCGTAACTGTGATCTCATATCTCGATCGATACCCTGCTAACCGGTTAATTTCAAGCTCAAATACTTTGTTCTCGTTTGACCACCTTGACGAATTGCGTATTGTTCGATAACGGCAGAAATTGTCCATCTTTTCAGGTTTTTGCGGATGTTGTCCCTGAAAAAGTTCTCACGCAATGTTTCGGAAACCCGAATTATAATGGGTTCGCGGTTATCGGGGGCGGTCTCTTCGGCATTTACTTCACTTGTGTTGTGCCGAATGTTGGGTTTCAGCATATATTTCGAAAGCTGGTGAGACTCTAGTCGCGAATCCACATCAATTGTCCACAGCATAGCGATTTTTGTATTGGAGAAACTACCAAATAACACCAAAATATCCAGAATATGGCTACAGGCTATAAATCTGCTATGGTGCAATATATAAAGATTTTAATACCGCAGAGGTTGTACATTTTAAAGAAATTTAGAAAACCAAGATCCTATCCATACCCATGTCAGTTTGAGTATCAGCAATACTTGAAGATTTTTTTGCCGGCCAATAAATCTGTCTAGTAAGCAATAATTTAATGTAACGTGTTGGGTACTAAACATCATTATTGTCCCGGTTGTCACTTAGTTAAATGAATAAATAAATAAATAAATAAAATTTATTATTGGAAATCCAAGGCCTGCTAATCATGATCAATAATTTAAAAAAAAGGTTTGTACAATCAGATTGCAGTATGTACATTTGCAAAAACATTTTCAAGGTCATTTCTGCAGCGAAATTTGACGTTCAAACAGTATTTACAAGTTGCTTTCAGATAATCTGTACGTGATCTGATATTAAACAAAAACACTGGCATTGCTAGGAAATGTCAATGATTGTTCCAGACAGCACTGATGTTTAACGGATAATGTCCATCGCGGATGTGTGAAGATCTCTGTCGTTTGATTTTCCAAACATTTTCAATTTGATTGTTCGAAATAGATTGATCGTTCCTGAATATGAACTGTTTTTCTGTCGCTAGGCGGAAGGAATTTATTCCACAAGGTTTAGATATTTGGCGATACAGTCCATGCCAACCACACGCTTCAAGCAGGGGTTCGTAGGACTCCTTTAGCTGAACTTTAGGAATTGCATATCCTTTGATAGCGTTTGTCGCTGTCAATCTTAAAAACAGTATTTGAAAATCATTTGCGTCGATATAGCTCCATGTCCAGTGAGCCATATCATATCGCCTTCAAAGCGTCTTCCCAAACTAACCAGATAAAAAGTCTCTACTATGAGCTTCGCTGCCTGAAAATGAATCCAAAACAATGTAAAATCTCATCTTATTATTGACCACGGAATATCACCCACTCTGTCACACGATAAAAGTCTGCTTCTAGATTAACGACATTTGAAAAGCTCACTAACGATAGGATTAATACTCGAAATTTTGTGCAGATTATTTCGCTTGGATGTGAAATAAGTACCAGTAAAATTATTTATTCGGTACGTTGTTTAATTGGCGCAGACAGTTTTGTTTTTTACGTGTTGGAGATTAACTTGGACGGAAATGTTAACGAGAATACCAGTGAACACAAATGTCGAAAAATATTTACTTCCATCTGTCACTCCTGTCCAAATTTAATTTTTTTTCATACAAGTCGTTCCTATGTTTTCTTATTATTGTTCAAGCAAGAACTCGATGAACCTTATTAATCTTTTCTCATGTCAAAATCAGAAATCCTTCATTTAGGAAGGAAAAAATATCAATGTTTAAATACTGCGAGGAATATTGAAAATATTGCTCAAAACATCCAACGCAATTTTTTAGTGATAACAGCAAACGAAGCTAAAATGCTCATAGCAATTAATTTATTTCACCCAACAAATTATTTTTCAACTACAAAGGGGTCAGACCCAGTGCATCGGTTTTATTTAAGCCCCAAATATTTTCAGTTTTCTTTGCGATTTGTGAATTAAACGGGGTGGGGTTGATCTAACCCGTCGAATATTTTCATCTCATTAGTTCACGCAAATCAGGTACTAAAAAATGGCTAAAATTTAGACTTGCAAATTTCGTTGAAATTAGTTGCTGCGTAATAGGTTAAAACCACGTATAAATGATTGTAAAATGATTAGAATTATGCAGAAATGGTGTGGATATATTTTGTATATCATAAATACCAATAAGATTGATAAATAACGGGAAACCCGTTATATAGACCACACAATATATGCTGTATAACATTGTAATCATTTAGTGAAAGATGTTAAATAATCGACAAATGAAATTATGATAAACATTTGAAGTAGTATAATGAAGAAAGTAATTTATTGAAACAGATATTTGGAATTTACGGCGTGATCTTCTTGATGGAAAACTTAGGTGTGCTCTTTATAGTTCTGCGTGCATATTCAGGTGTTAAAATCGCTCCTAAGCTGTTAACGGATTCATCTCGCCAGATTTAAAGTTTCTAAAATTTTCTAACTGATCGTTTAAGGTGTCTTACCCGAGATATCCGGGAATTCAGTCTAATATGTTCTCAATAGTCGGTTTCCTGGAAATGTTAGTGATCCTGCTACTCGGTTTAATAATTCAATTTTAATACTAGATGACTGAATTGCCCGTGAATTGACGCGATACTTTGCGCTCGTTACATACTCATCCGACTTATGCTTGACACTGTGCTTGTTAGCCGAGAGCTTCTCCTAACTTCGCCGCAATCTACCAAACAATAATCCGAATAATCTTGATAAATTAAAATGTTAATTGGATTTTACGAATCTCTGATATGCAACGAGAGAAACAAGCTTGTTGGGACAAGCAAGATAGAACCCAGGTGAACCTTGAGAAACCTTTTCAATGTTCGTGTGATTGAACTTAAATGAAATCGTCTGCGGCAGCGTAGCTAGTCATCGATATCATATGGATGGAGTCCTGGATATCCAGATGAATAATATGTTTCCACAGAGTCAGTCAGCACGATTAATTGGTTAGAGAAGATTTTTGGTAACGTTCTTCTTTGCAAACTGGAGATTCGTCAGATCAAAGGTGACAGTAAAATATTGTTGACGTTGAAATTGAATTCGCCTGGCCGAAGACGAATAAGTAATACAAAATGGCTTTATTTGTGTACAGTAATCTTCTGCAATATTATTAATTCAGCCACACAACAATAATTTTTAAAACTATCACGTGAAAATGTGAGGGTTTGGATTCAATGACAAAAATAACACGGTCAGCCGAAAATAACTTTCAAGTGAACAACCAAATAGAGGAAAAGTTAAGGAACGATGGAAATTTTGAAGTTTACAGATTTGAATAAAATTTGAGGTATTCGCTCCGCGTAGTTGAGAACTACTTGCAAGCCATGAGGACCTCATGCAGTGAGTAGGCATTATCAAAATTAATGACTCTGGCCAATCTCTCACATTCACAGAAGTCTCTGTGCATTAGAGATTATGTACGTTAATCCTTACCCACTGCGGAACCATACGCCATATTTTAGAGACATTTCACCCCATCATGTTTGGTGAACTCATTCATGCTATCCTTCTTATTTCAACCTCTATTCCTTTTAAACTATTATATTTTTCACATTTTCATTCAACTGGAATACTCCGATCCGGATAGTCATTGGCGATCTCTCTTACAGCACCTCAAATCTATATTGGAGGAACATTCAATGTTTGCTTTGAAGAAAACGTCTCAACGAAATAAATTTTTACTACGAAGCAGGACTAAAAAGTGGATGAAACAAAGGGCAGTAGCGTGGGAGTTTCACAAGGCTACCAACACAGCTGATTCTTGGGCACAATTTACACGACTGAGAAACAAAGTTATCAGCTTAATTCGAGATGATAAACAAGCGTTCCAATCGCAATTGATTACTCAGATGCACCAGAATCCGAAGCTCTTGTATAGACTTGTAAACGATAGAACAAATATTAAACCAGGAGTCTTTGCCCTGAAAACTTCGTCCGGCTTCACAGAATCCATAAATCAGACCGCTGACCTGTTAGCAGACTTTTATGCCGGAGTTTTTGCGCCGAAATCCATGGAGCCTGATCAGGAACCAATCGTTCGACTTGACCGACCGACCTTGAGTGAAGTATTGATTACTCCGATGGTGGTAGCGCAGTACTTACGAAAATTAAACGTAAAGAAATCTCCAGGACCAGACGAGATAACTCCAAAGCTGCTCAAAACCTGCCATGCACAGCTATCTGAACCTCTATGTTGCATGTTTAATAATTTGCTCCAAGCTGGCGTAGTGCCACAAGACTGGAAACTGGGACAAATAATACCTATTTACAAAGGTGGTTGCCGTTCTGATGTTAAAAATTACAGGCCAGTGACCTTGCTGTCTTCGGCATCAAACGTTTTTGAGCGAATAATAACCGCAGAAATTGTGCGATATCTGGAAACGAATCAACTTTTGGCAGTTGCTCAACATGGATTCCGCAGAAATCGCTCTTGTCTAACAAATTTGCTGACAAGCTTTGACGATTGGACGAGGATTGTAGATGCGGGGGGCTGTATTCATGCGTGCTACCTGGACATTTCTAAAGCGTTCGACAGAGTTGATCACAATTTACTCTTGAACAAGCTAAAGAAACACGGTGTTGTTGGAAGACTATACGAATTGCTAAGAGATTACCTCAGCAACAGACACATCCGAGTTCGTGTGGACGGCCTATTATCGAAGAACATCGATGTCACTAGCGGAGTTCCACAAGGCTCAGTGCTTGGACCAATACTGTTTCTAGTCTATATGAACGATATACCACTACCAAATGATAGTAAGATGGTTTTGTTTGCTGACGATATAAAAGTATGGAGGCAAATCAGAAATGCTGACGATTGTATCTTGCTGCAAAACGATTTGAGTGCTTTGTTCAACTGGTCATCTGAAAATAAACTGTCATTGAATATGCAAAAGTCGAAGATGATTCAGATTGGTCGTGACCTTGGCTTTTCCTATCCATACAAGCTCGGCGACATTAACCTGGACTACACTGAAAAAGAAAAGGACCTAGGTGTCTGGATTTGCGGCAGTTTGAAAAATGGTCTACAATGCGAAACCGTTTACAAAAGCGCGTCTCGGCTGCTCGGCATGCTACGGCGGATATTTGGACGTTTTTCCCCGGGGTGTTTTCCTCTCATGATGAATACATATATACACCCGGTTCTAGATTATGCCGCACAAGCCTGGACACCATGGCTCCAAAAAGACATCTTACTCCTGGATCGCATATACCGGAGAGCTTCTAAGCTTGTCATTGGTCTCGAAAATATGTCATTCGCCAGGCGACTCAGACAACTGGAAATGAATACACTTGCACAAAGGAGAATGCGAGGTGATCTCATCCTCGCATACAAAATACTAACTACTGTTTCCCACCCCCTGGATATATTATTCCACCTTCGAACTTCCAGCAACAGCCGTGGCCATGGTTGCAAGTTGGAAATACCACATTCCAAACGGAACTGCCGCAGGTATTTTTATTCCGTACTCAGAACTCAGAAACTCAGAAAATTGTATGGTAGAAAATCATTAAGCTTAACAGTAACCATAGGATGACAAGGTATACGGAACATATAAAAATATATATAAAAAATATAAAATATCTCAAAAATCAATAGGGACTTTCGCATACCGCATGGTTCGTCATAAACTCATCGAGTTTGGAAGCGAAAACCTCAACAGATTCTGATCGTGTGATTTCTTCAGGCAAATAGTTCCAAGTGAAACAAATTCTTACGGAGAAGAAATTACGACGTATATCCAATCGAGAATGCGGAATGCTTAAAGCCTTTGAATGTGTTCGTGTTCTAGTAAGGTCATTGGGCTTTAGCAAGTGTTTAAGGGGATGGTTTACAGAATGCAGGATTTTGAAGGTCAACATAAGGTCACTACGTATCCGCCGTTGGGTAAAATCTTGTAGGTTCAGTTTTAACATTCGCTCTGTGAAAGGCAAATTTCTGTACCGGGAGACCAACTTTGTAGCACGATGATAAATCCTGTCGAGTAGTTCGATATCCTTCCTCAGCCATGGTGCCCAGGCTTGGATGGAATATTCCATAACAGGACGTATATACGTGTTAATTACCCGGGGTAGGGTTTCGGGCGTAAAAATCCGGAATATTCTTTTGAGAAGACTCAAGATACGGCAAGCTTTATTGTACACCATCCGGCAATGCTGTCCCGGCTTCAGGTTAAACGAAACCCAGATACCCAGATCTTTTTCTGCTGTGGTCCAGACGAGATCTTGCGTGCCAAGCTGATACGTGTGGTGCAGAGATTTCCCAAGCTGCAGCATTTTACATTTCGCAGGGTTAAATGGTAACTCATTTAACTGGGACCAACGAAATAAGATGCTTAGATCCCGTTGTAATGCCATACAGTCATTAACAGACCTGACACGTTTCCATATTTTAATATCATCGGCAAATAGTATCAAGTTGCATCCAATATCCTCTACTATATCGTTCATATACACCAAGAATAGAAGAGGTCCAAGCACCGAGCCTTGCGGAACTCCACTCGTGACGTCTATTTTTCTAGATAAGGTGCTGCCAACGCGAACTTGGACGTGTCTATCAGTAAGATAGTCCCTTATCCAATTCAGCAATATTCCCGTTATTCCATAGGATTCGAGCTTTTTAATTAAGATGTCATGGTTGACTCTGTCGAAAGCTTTGGAAATATCGATGTAGCAAGCATGTACAGCCTCACCTTCGTCGAGTGCCTTGGTCCAATCCTCGAACGTGGTAAGAAGGTTAGATAAACAGCAACGACCTCTTCGAAAACCGTGTTGTGCTGCAGTCAAAATATTTTGGTTTTCAAAATGTTCTCTCATGCGCGCAGTCACAATGCGTTCCATTAATTTGGAGATCACCGGAAGTAACGTTACCGGTCTATAGTTTGCTGTGTCTGAACGGCTACCGCCTTTATAAATAGGAGTTATCATCCCTGCTTTCCATTGCGGTGGTATTTTTCCTTCATTTAAGCTGAGATTGAATATGCGAGTGAGAGGAGCAGTCAAAGCAACGCGACACCTGCGAAGTACGGCGGGGGTAATTTTGTCTGCGCCAGGGGACTTCTTTTCGTTTAGTCGACAAAGTTCCCGCCCAACCATGTATTCGTTGATAGTCATTTCACTTAATAATTCGAAATGTGGTGAACTTGATGAAAGTTGATATGGTATACAACGCTTGGGATTGAAGACAAATGAGTAAAACGTTGCTAAAGCGTCGGCGGTATCTTGGGCAGTGTGGGTCAATCCATGAGGTGTTAGTACAGAGAATACACCTGGTTTGATCTTTGATCGTTCATTTAGTACGTGTGTGCTTTGCTTGGAATTTCCTACCTTCCGATTTGGTAAGCTCAAACAGCTTATCTATATTCAAATCAAAACTTGACGATTATATGAGAGATAATCCGAATTTTTCCCCAAACTATTAATAAGCCATCATTGTCCCATTGATTTTGATTTTATTTATACTTATATATATATACATTTGTACCTATATTTCCACCCTGTGGTTATTGTAAAGTTAATTGCTTTTTCAACCATAAATCTTGAATCTTGATTGAATCTTGAATAATGTAGTGTTGTGAAGCATTAAAAGTTTAATCATAAATACTTGAATCCTTGAATCCTAGAATCAACCTCATCAACGTGAACGATTTCCCTTATAAGGTTTCACACTTTACATAACCTAATTCAAGTTTCATATATAACGATGTTCGACCGCTCTATAATATATTAAATAACTTTGCTGATTATTACGTGAACCATGTTTTCAAATTGGTGCGAAGCACAAACGAGTGCAAAATGTTTGGAATTTTCCAAAACAACAATAATCCAAAAACCACAGCAAAATAGAATGTTATCAAAGAACCTGGTGGTCAAACCTTGAGATAATTCTTCTTATTCTAGAAAGGCTGCAGAAAACACATCGAAGTTTTCATGGATCAACTGATTCAAAAATCAATATAAACATGGTAAAAGAGCGATCCCAAGAATTCATTTAACTTCAGAATTGTAAAAGGTGTTATCTGCTTGGGATATTTGTAGCATTGTGGAACACAAGCCGATAAATTGATCGCAATGACCGAGAACATTGAAGAAAGACCAAAAACGTGAGGTAATTTTTTCATTAAGTTGAAACGATAAATATTAGTGCTAGTGAAAGTGCTCGACAATTTTTGAATTTTACCAAATGATGACGTAGTCCGCTCTCGCAGGTCGTAGAAAGGTTGTGGGATATGTGCTTGTGGTTCTCACCAAGTACGACATTATGGAAAATAGAGAAAGTTATCCGATGTTTATAATCTACCTTGCACTGGCAATGATATAATTAGGCAAATGCGTTTGGAAACTATATTGCTAGTATAATAAAAAAAGAATACTTAAAATAATTAACCTTAGGTTGATAAAAAGCGCACTTCTTAAACTGTGAAAAGGTTGAATAATAATCATTTTGACATAACAAAACGAGGCAACCGTGATTCGTTCAAAAGGTTGCACCTTACTGGCAACACAATAGATTTCAAACCTGAGTGAGTAGTTTCGAGGTGAAATGAGAAATAACGAAACACATTGGTCAAGGATCATGACGCTTAGTTTACCGCAAATCTGTCCTGAACCCCAGGTTCTATTGGCTTTTGAAGATTCAGAAAGTGAATGTCGGCTTGAAGACCATTTTCGATGTCATTGACTAAAGAAATTGCCTGCCTGTTGCAACCGCTTGTTAAAACACGAATTCTTTTGTTCCGAACAATTTAAATTTCTTTGCCGTGAAAATGGTTTAAGATGAGATTGCGGAAACTTTTGACATGACCGTATTTTCACGAATATAAACACTACCAGCGCTCTGTGATTTGCGAGAAATTTTCACAACGCCGTAGGAACTGCAAAATTGTACAAACTTGTGTCCATAATAAATCATCAGCGGCGTAGCGATTTGTCTAAATATGGAAATTATCTTGTTTAACGGGCAGCTCCTAAAACGTTTGAAAAATTGGTTCACAATTTCTCCAGTCCAAGCACATATTACTTAAAGCATTTTGAATATATACCTTCAAACATGAATCAGTGGAACTTGAGATATATTGGCATTATAACAAGTGCAACAGTTACAGAGAAATCTCTTTTTTCAATGTTGTAGGAAAACTGTTTGTTGTAGTCTTATAGATCGGGCTACAAGTTTTAGCTGCTAGATCTTAATTCAAATCTCAAGTTGACGCTGACATGGTATGTTGACCGTTCCCGACGGTTTACTTTACGTCTTATCAGGAAGAATAACATGTTTCACTTGTTTTAACAAAGTCATGCGATCACGTCAGCGGGTCTTTTCGAAATACGTAATCTAATAGCATACACCCGCGACTGCTCAAACCTTTTTATTTTGGTTCACACTGGCATGAAAAATTTAATTCATTTGAATAGTTGCATTTCATAAGAAATTGAGATTTGCAAAAGTGTAAACAATGGTATGTTCTAGCTTGCAATCTGTTCAGGATTTTCTCTGCTTTGCTGGAGATACAGGCGTTTATATCGAAAACAGAATGTATTTACCTACGCAAGCCTTTCTACCCGAACCGCTTGAAAGCACGTTCAAAGGTACGGGATATCTCAATCCTTAAGCTGCTGTTCATCATTATTGCTCACTCCAAGAGCACCCGGTAACAGAATGTTTGCCGTCATCATACAAAACTTTTGCGCTAACAATAAGCATTAGGACGACCAAATTCCAGTCTAAAGGGATTCTAGGGCTGTTGAAAGATGTCAGATTAAACCACTGAATCATTGCGCAAATCTTGGTTCAACCATTGCGGATAACCTCCCGCTAGATACGGAGATTGTTGAGCGAATAAGCAGTGCAGCAGTCATTCTGTCCCGATTGATCTCTCGTGTCCAGGGCAACCGCGTTTTGACTTTAAAGACAAAGATGATAGTATACTACGCGCGCGTATTATTTACACACTGTAGGATGTGAGACATTTAAACATATCGTGTGACGAATAAAGTGAATAATGATTAAGTGCCTTCCACGGCATGTTCACTCTGCCACTGCAGTGCCGCAAGTGTCTCTTTGGTCACGATTAAAGAAAGAAAATAATCCTATTCCAAAGGATCTATCCGATGGTGAGTTAAATTCAGCGAGTCGACCATTAAGCAGACCGCACATGTGGTAAAACGACCTTTGCCATAGAGATATGAAATGTCTTCGCATTGACCCCACGAGTTGGGAAGAACTTGCAATTGACTGCTATTCCCGGAAGCATTGTGTGAAACGTTGTTTGCATGCTGGAAAGAAACAATTCAGCCTTCGACTAATGAACGCATATCAAGCATCCACCGTGAAACTGACGCTGCTCGACTAGGTACTGCTTATCTCTGCTAGCGTTGCGGAAGATTATTTTCATCCTAAATCGAAATGATAATTCATTCGAAAAGCTGTGCAACATGAAACAATTATGTGCCCACCCAAGGTCATTGATTTCAATACATGTTGATCAATTCGTACCCTAATTCGATTGGGACAGCGCGAAGATTTTAGCCAAAGAATACAACTGACGAGCGCGAGAATTCCTCGAAGCGTGGCACCCAACAACGACATCAATTAACTAGCACCTACAATTGGCTACAACCTTCGGAGTAATGAATACCCGATGGAGAAGAATGCAACACATGAATTCCACCAACCAACGGGAGTGATGGTGAACGGACAGATGGATCTTATAAAAACCAATGAATACCAATCATAGGTCACTTCGAAAGGAGTTTTGCTGATGATTTCATCTAGCTTGATTGCGAAACGTTCAACACCATCTACACAAGCTTGGCGAACACCATTTTAACAACATCCGCATCCTGAGCTACGCATATTATCCTCTATTGCTGAACAGTTTGGGCAACCAACATTTAGGAAAGCCAGACGCTGGAAAAGCTTCAGCGGAAGAACAGGTGCAGCTTATGAACAATTATTTTTTTCTTGCATGAGTGCCAACGCAGGAACCTAACTCCAAAATCTTTACAACGACGACCACGGATTAACAATTTTCGTTCGCGGCAACTAATGGAACGACAAAATCGGCAGTGGCTACAAGGCATGATTGATGACGCACACAAACGACTCAAGAAGTATTCCAACGTTATCGGAATCGAAAAGCGAATATGTGAATATGTTATTTGAACCTGAACTAACACAACAGCTAACCGACGCCATCGCGATAGCGCCCCGAAAAACCAAGCTAAACAAACGGCGCGACATAGAAAACAAACTCCGAATAATCCCCCCCATTGGCGAACCTTTGGCAAGAATCTGTCCGACAGACCTCTGACAGAGAATGAACAACGATTTCTCACACGTGGCCTTAACTTCAATTTGAAAAACGCCTATCATACAGAATTCCTACCTAATTTGAAGTCAATACTGAAATCTCACATTTCGACAGAAGACACACAAAAAGAAGTTAGCCAACAAATTGTACTCGCGCCCACCAAGAATTTGGAACATAACACACTCAATAAACAGGAAACCAAAGATTTGAACAGATTGAAACAAGACCGAAACATAGTTATCCTTCCCACCGACAAAGGAAGAATGACTGTGGTAATGAACAAGGCAGATTATATAGAGAAGGCTGAACAGCTACTGCAGGATAGAACAACATGCACACAAATGTACAAAGACCTGACTAAACGACATGAAAGCAAAATCAACGCAACTTTGAAGAAATTGAAGTTTTTGCGACAACTGAATGGAATGGAACAAACAAGAATGATGCCAGAAGACTCAACTATACCGAAATTCTACATATTACCCAAAATAAACAGAGAATATTCAATTAGTTTCTTTACCAGGAGGACTGAATTACAAGTTATCGAAAGAATTGCGAAGAAGAGTGTTATACCTGACGATAGACTCGGAACACGCTGCCGACCCTGCAGAAGAATTTTTCCAGAAATGTAAGAATGTGAAGTTCTATCAAGATGAAATAATGGTTTCTTTCGACGTAACGGCGTCATTCCAATCAATCGATCAAACACTCGCAAAGCAAATCGTATCAGCGTTGCTCCACGAAAAGGGAACTGAACACAACGGAAATCGATTAACACGAAAGAGTTTGATGGAATTGATCGAGCTGTGTCTTCAGACACACTTCAATTTGAATAGTAAAATCTACGAGCAGTTTCGAGGAACACCAATAGGATCACTTTTTCCAGCCTAATTGCCAAAGCAAACGCAGCTGAGTTAGAACCCTATTCAAAGGAGCAGCAACACATAGCAGGAAGTCGGAACTAAGAAGACAAGAAGAAGAATACCTGTTCAAAGTGTTCCAGAAGAATAGTACAAAAAAGCTTCGTGGTACACGACAAGTTCAACCGTACCCAACAAAGAAACGATTATAAAAACAGAGTAAGACGCGCTCTTCCGTATGTGCAGAATATATTGTACATGGTAGCTCAGGTCCTTGGGCCATCTGGAATAGAGGTCGCGCACAAACCCGTGTCAACATCACGCAACCGCTTCAACCAAATAAAAGACAAAGTTGCAAAAAAACAATAGAATATCGTCTACAACATAACGTACAGAGATTGAAAGAAGAACTACATCAAACAAACCGGTCGCAAGCTAAATACAAGACTACATAAACAGCGGTTAGCTGTACGAAGGCACGACCCAAGGTCATTGATTTCAATACATGTTGATCAATTCGGGCACCGATTCGATTAGGACAAAGTGAAGATTTTAGCTAAAGAAAACAACCGACAAGCGCTAGAATTCATAGAAGCGTGGCACTCGATAACCACATCTATTAACCAGAACCTACAATTGGCTACAACCTATGGAGCAATAAAAACCGATGGATAAGTTTGCAACAAACGAAATCCACCAACCAACGGGAGTGATGGCGAACGGACAGACGGACCTTATATAAACCAATGAATACCAATCATAAGTCACTTCGAAAGGAGTTGTGCTGATGATGTCATATAGCTCGATGACGAAACGTCCAACAACAACTACAGAAACTCGGCGAACACCATCTGAACAACATGTGTCTATGCTGTTCATTCATGGTCCACATCGACTGAAGGAGGTCATCCACAACTATGATGCATTACTCGTCATGATCGACATGATTCCACTGCATAATCATGTGTTTGACTTTACTCATAGAAGAGGATCAGAGTTGCCATCAATTTTGGATCTAATCTTTACTTCAGAGAAAACAGCAGTTGAGGGTGTTGACTACATTGCGCCCCTCGGTCGGAGTGATCATCTGGTGCTAGCCTTTGAGTTTGTTTGCAGTGCTAGACGAGTTTGTGCGTCCTCCAAACAATTCAGAAAGAGCGACTACGCTGGTCTACGTGGATCGCTTGGGCTAGTAAATTGGCAAGAACTTGATCAGCACAACACCGAAACACAATGCAGTGAGCTCACGAAAATACTTCAGTCAAACATAGATCATGTTGATGAACGACGGGCAAGTGATTTCCGATTTAAGCTTCGCAGTCGCACAAAAAAATGGCTCGGGAAACGAAACTGTGCTTGGACTGAACACCGGAAGACCAGAACTGATGCCTCTTCGCAGCAATTTTCTAAAATTCGTAACAAAGTGAATGCTCTCGTCAAAGAGGACAAGCAATATTACCATCGCTCTCTGTCTTTGAAAATGGAAGAAAACCCTAAACTTCTCTATCGGATTGTCAATGCTCGGTCCAGTGTGAAACCAGGGGTGTTTCCTGTTATTTCTGAGAATGGATTAACAGTCACAGCAAAGGAAACGGCTGATACTCTCGCTCAATTTTATGAAAATGTGTTTAGCCCGATAACGGTTAGGGCGAATGAGAATTTACTGACATCGATTGTATCTCAACAACTGAATAATATTGAGATTAATTCAGCGATTATACGAAGACACTTGTGTCGACTGAACCCTAGGAAATCTCCTGGAGCCGATGGAATAACACCAGCACTACTAAAATCCTGTGACCAGCAGCTGTGTGAACCACTATGCCAATTGTTCCAACATTCCCTAACCGAAGGAGTGGTGCCAACAGAGTGGAAGACAGGAGTAATTTCACCAATTTATAAGGGTGGTAGCCGTTCAGATCCCGCGAACTACCGTCCTGTCACCCTACTCCCCGTGATATCCAAAGTGATGGAGCGCATAGTGACGGAAAATATAGTTCATCACTTGGAATCACAAAATATACTATCTGTCGCCCAGCATGGGTTTCGTAAAG
Source organism: Atriophallophorus winterbourni (assembly GCA_013407085.1). Classification (NCBI taxonomy): domain Eukaryota; kingdom Metazoa; phylum Platyhelminthes; class Trematoda; order Plagiorchiida; family Microphallidae; genus Atriophallophorus; species Atriophallophorus winterbourni. The sequence continues at coordinate 3,814 of JACCGJ010013906.1, read as the reverse complement.
CTCGCTCCTGCTTGACAAACTTGCTGACGGTATTAAACGATTGGACCCAAACGGTTGACGCAGGAGACAGTGTGCACGCGTGCTATCTGGATATGTCGAAAGCTTTCGACAGAGTTGATCACTTCCTGTTGCTACGGAAGCTGAAACAGATTGGTATTGACGGGCAGCTACTCGTGTGGTTCGAAAGCTACCTCAATGAGCGCAAGGCAACCGTTCGAGTTAACGGGGTACAATCACGAGCCATTAATACCTCCAGTGGTGTACCGCAAGGTTCCGTTCTCGGTCCAGTGCTTTTCTTAGTTTACATCAATGATTTACCTGAGACGCTCTCATGCAAGGTAGTTCTTTTTGCGGATGATGTTAAACTTTGGATGCGAATAAAATCAACTGCAGACTGCGTAAAACTGCAAAGTGATTTAGATGCACTACACGAATGGTCAGTTAGAAATAAACTGCCGTTCAATTTTCAAAAGTGCAAGTTACTGCAAATCGGTAAGCCCTTTCAGTACGAATATCACTTTGGGCAGACGATTTTGAGCTGGACCGAATCGGAGAAGGATCTTGGAGTCTGGATATGTGGCAGCCTAAAGAACAGCGTGCATTGTGAGGTCATTTACAAGCGTGCTTCAAAGCTTCTAGGTATGCTTCGACGGATCTTCCGAACCTTTACGCCTGTAACGTTGCCAAGAATCATGAAGACCTACTTAATTCCCACAATGGAACACGCATCGCAAGCATGGACTCCGTGGATGAAAAAAGATATATTCTTGCTTGACAGGATATATCATCGTGCAACTAAACTCGTGCGTGGTTATCGAAACCTTACATACGAGGAAAGGTTGAAAAAGCTAAAGCTCCCCACTCCTCTTCAACGTAGACTTCGAAGTGACGTTATAATTACTTACAAGATATTGAATACTCCAGATCATCCACTCAAACATTTGTTCAAATACCGGGAATCAGGAATTACACGTAGCCACTCAGCGGCACTACAAATTCCCCATTCCCGTACTAATTGTCGCCGATATTTCTATTCGGTACGTGTCTGTTTCCTGTGGAATGCCCTTCCCGAAGCAATTATCACCTCTCCCTGTATCCAAACATTCACTCGTACCTTGGACAATTATTTGTTACTTAACGATTTGACGATGCCTGTGTATTGACTCAGGGTAAGCATATTACTTGACTCCAGTGACATCGTATAATTGATTTTTTATACCTCTTATTGAACGCATATTTACTATGATATGGTAATTGTGAAGCTATGTGCTTTTTGTAACCATAGATTCTTGAATCTTGAATCTTAACTCAATTAATTACATGCGTTTCATTAATACCTCATTACCTTGGATATGAAAATCCAGGTTACAAGTGAATTTAGGTCTACAAATATCATTTGAGTTATTTGAACGTCTGGTTGAAAACACAAATTACGATAAGGTAGTTTAGCGTGGACTTTAAGACACTAATCCGTTTTCAAGCAACAATTATGAAAATGTTTCTCAGACCTTAGCGAAATTGCTGTTCTGACATGTTAAGCGCATCAGTAGCGTTACTGTTAATAATTGAAGAGCTCTACCTAAAGTAGGTCCTGAATTTGATACTCAAAACATTTCAATTACCAGAAAGTAAATAGAGTAAATCATTCACAACCAAAGAGGAAACAAGTTGGGTGAGCTGTGGTCTATATAGCATACATCAAGTTTACATCGAAAGGAATGTGTAACGTTTTGAATAAGGCATGTATAAAAGTGATTTATATTAGAGGTAGATTGCTCCACTAGTTATTAATGCATCCTAAAGGTAGAACATTTTTAGGTTGTGTGACTATCTGTAGCTACAGATAAAATGGAAGGGTTCTCGTCACCTTGAGCAAACATCTAAATAATTGTGTACTAGGATCAACAAACATGGTAAACGAATCGGAAAGCAAACCCGCAATTTCAGCGAAAACAATATCTCATCCGAGATTCTGCTTTGCTCACCAATTGCTTCAAGCAGGTCATATCTAGAACCTGCATAACTTGGAACGTAGGAGGTTTGTGAAAGCTCATCAGGCAAATTTCACGCTGAGGAGGTGTGAGGCTTTTGTGAATATAGTTATGTGATTAATTATCAAATGACATTTCAAAATACTGTTATTCATAGACCCAATCGGGTTCTTCGTGCTGTGCGGTCGCATTATTTTGAACTCCTGTTAATCAGGATATACTGTTCTTACACTTACACGTACGTGGACATATTATACCTTGTTGGACTCCTCTCGAGTCAGCTTCTGATAACCACTCTCTTAGCGTATTCGATGAATACGAGCACATTGTTCGATTTATCGTGTTTTTCCCATATTGAGTCTACGCGTGCACTCTGGTTAAGACGCACATTCAAGTCCCACAGGGATTAAAGCATCGGACGGATTCTTATTCTCGCCGTCCGACTGGTTATATATTCAACGTCGTGAGAGCAACTACCGAAGCGCATCGCCGGAATCAATACTGACTTTGCTCTTATTAGTGAACAACGCTTTTTGTCGCGCTCACCATATTCATCATCGATCGCTCGACAGAACCACTGCCTGTGCACACACAACTGAACAGTACTGCACACAATGCAAATAAATTTGAGTGGAATCGGTTAGAGTAGTTTTTGGGTAACGTTTCACTTCTGACACAGAAGCTTCGTCAGACCAAGGGTGATAGTCCTGCACACAGTGATAGTACTGCACACAACCCTGACCGGATGACCCCGAAAAGGATACAAAGCGCACCGGGATGCATGTGCACGGTTTGCCGAAAGTCCTAAGGCGAGGTCTGTCACGTGTTACGCCTGTTTGTTGAAAGTGCATGCGAAATGTGACAAATCGCTGACTTCGTATTTAGTATCGATTATTAATGGAGATGATTGTCCTGGTGTCTGTTATGTTTGTCTGCTTTGCAAGGCCAAATCAACACCGTCAGCCTCGGCGGCGAAAACCCCTTAATATGATATTGAGACCCGTCTGAATAGAATGGAATCCAGTATACAAAAATTGAATGAACTGATAATAAACGTCATGAAGGCACCGTAGTTACCCGGCTTAGAGGTTACTGCCGAAGAGCCGGTAGATAATACATCATACTCGAGCAGGCCAACATTTGCCCAGATAACCGCGCAGATGGCGACTAAAACAGGGGGAGCGTTCGTTAGGATCAGTGACTCCTCGACTTAACGGAACCGAGAAAGGACTCAAAAAATCCACTACTACAATGACTGACTCAAATTATAAAATAAAGTCCGCGGGTGTAAACCTTAGCGTTATATGTACAAACGTGACAGAGTAGCAGGAAACGCTGTTTGAAGCTAAGCAAAAACATGACTTAGCTGATTGGTTTAAACTCTGCAGTCAGATGAGATTGGCCGCGGTTACTCCCTCATCAATAGTTCGATTAAATCGCCACCTGAATTCTCCTCAGACGGATGATCCTCGCCTTTTAAGAATAACGCTGCAACCTGCGGAGGACGTGGAAAACGTAATCTTAAATGCTTACATTCTTAGAGGTGTTCCAGAGACTAAATGTCGTATCCATGCAGAGCTACATGGTGGGAGCGAAAGTCGTCGCAGAAATCTCGTGAAGAACGTAATCCAAGAAGTATTGTAATTCTTGGTGTTCCGGAAGATGCTGCTGACGTACCTTCTCAAGAAAAGTCTTAGCACGACCACAAACAGTGGAAATATCTAGCCGAAACAATTGGTATTAAAAATACCATACTTGTGAATGTATTTAGGATACAGCGATCTGCCAACTATAAAGGGCAAGGTCCTAGCCCTTCAAAGCTA